>WHYT01000232.1:0-17256 GCA_009806455.1 Tetrax tetrax
ATGGAAAAAAGGAAAAAAAAAAAAAAAAAAAAAAAAAAAAAAAAAGCCATTTTGTAATTAAACTATTTCCAGGTGCCAGCTGGGCACTGCAGCTGGGCTCGGTAATTTTTGAGCCGTTCTCTAACCAATACACTGCTCTGAGTCAGCTCCCATTCATCCTGCCAAGCGAGATCAAGGGGGCTTTCTAAACCGACACCGGGGACAACGCCAACACGAACGGCGCGGTTCCCCTGAGGGCTTACTAGAGAGGCAGCCTCCTGCAGTCCCACACAGACCCAAACCAATCGGCTGTGCTGCGTGCGCGCCCCACGACCACGCGCAAAACGTTCCCGACGTAAATTCTCTGGGAAAGGTGACCACGTACTCCAGCGAGCTCCAAGGCAGAAGAGCACATCTTTGCCAGGCAGCCCGCCAGCGGGCCGGAACAGCCCAACCATCCTCGGACGCCGCCGCAGCAAGCGAGGGCTTAAATGTGCTGATTCCTGAGAAATCAAACCTCCAGCCTAACGAAGGCAGATGGAAGGAGCAACAGGAACATCTTCCGTGACAACAACTAAACCCAGCGCTCAGGACCCTTCCCTGTCCCCCTGCGCGTCTCCCACCTGAAGCAGAGCGGCCCACGAAGGACGCTGATGAAGGGAACTCTACCCGCGGCTCGCTCACGCGTGACCTGGCTGCGGGGCAGCAAGGCAGTCAAGACTGAAGGGCGCAGAGACTCACCATGGAATTTCTTGTCCAAGATCATCTGTGACAGTTTCCTTTCTACCTCAGCCTGAAATCGAAGCAGAAAAATTAAAAGTCTCCCAGAACGACAGAAAGAAACGTGAATTTTACTGCTCCACGCCCAACAGCCCTGGCGGGACACGAGCACTGAGCCGAAGCAGCTGTTTTATCCGTGACCGCGGCGTCAGGACAGACCTCTCCTCGCACGTCGCTCTGACACTACCGCGCGCTGCAGACAACATTAGGAATTACGCGGTAGCTTTTAACGATGAGAGCACCAGGACGTCTCGCCCTCCTGTTCTGCAGGAGACAGCGTATCTGCCGTTTCCCACAGGCATTACTCCACAAGGAATGGGCAGGATCCCGGCCTGGCCCAGCAAGGACTTAGTCAAGAGCTGGCCAAGCTCCCTTTGAGCCACCCAGTACCGAGCTGGTCTCCCGCCCAGTGCCAGGCAAGGCCCACAGGAGTCAGCTCGCCGCTGCTCTCCGGACAGACACGGAGCTGCGATGAAGCAGCAACTGCAGTCCAGCTTTTGCTCAAACTGTTAGGGATGTGTTAAACACCAAGGGCTAGTCCAGGAAAAGACTGCACGGATGATGTAACTGCTATCAAGGCCGAGCTCAGCACGTTTCCAAACCTCCGGCCTTAATGGCAATGCAGGACAAAAGCACTTTGGGATGCAACTGGCTGGGACTGCAGCGGATTTTCCTAAAACTTAATCTGGCTAGGATTATCTGTAAAGCAGTTATTGCAATAGTCAATGTGACATACGCATCCCTAATGAAACTTCAGGGCAATTAGCCGGATCCTGTATCTGAGGGGACTACAGGACTCCTCTGGGCAGGCTCACGAGGATTAAAAGCAGGTCCGTGGGAAGACAGAGCTGCTCAGGACACGAGCCGTTACTCCAGCAGAGGAAAACCTGTCTCCGGTAAAAACCAACTGCTAACAGACGGAGTAAAACCCCGGTGAAGGAAGGCGACGTTACGGCAAAGCGTAGCGCGGAGGGAGCCTGCCCGACGCCTCCTGGAAGCTGGCTGTGTTAAAGCCACGTTCTCAGGAGTGGCGTTGGCCTGTAAGCGCTGCGGACCTGACCTGGCAGACTTCACGGCCTACGTTTATTTCCCAGCGGCAAATGCCATTTGACCTCCATTTCTTTGCCCTCTGAAGAGGGCACCGATTTCTAGTGAGGTTCTTACCTTTGAGAGCTTGATGAGGCTGGATATGTGTTCAATCTATAAGAGAGACCAACAGAGTTAAGTAAATTCTTAGCTGCACTTTTGACACATGACGTGGGGGCATGGGGCTTCCACGGAGCAGCTCAAGGGCCTGCTTGAGGAAAGGCCTAAAGGCCTGCTTTAGGCCTGCTCTGGCCTAAAAAACTCCAGTGGCTTTCTCCAGCTTCACGTCTGTCAGATTTCACATCCAGTTTTAACTGAAGGTGGACTGACACTTAAAGCCATTTCACTCTGAAACACGAGCTAACGTTTCTTCTGCGAGATCACTGCAGCCTCACCTACACCGGCAAAAGCACGTCCACCTCTCAGCGTGCACAACTGACACAGCTGGAAAGGGCGATGACTTTGCAACGTGGTTTTCCAAAGCTCCCCTCAGCTCCCTCCTTATAATTTTTCAGCTGCACATGATGAACCCTGAGCTCTGCACGTGCTGAGCAGCTCTGAGTAAGAAGTATTCTGACGGGAGCAGGCGTCTCGCCCACCGACGGCAGGGGCAGAGCTACCGGCACGTCAGTGCGCTTGCTGGAAACACTCACCTGTACTCTGGAGAAGGGCTCGATGACTCTGATCAGATTCTGTTCCAATAAATTATCATAGAGCTTAGCCAAGTGAGTGTTTATGATGGGGTCGTCCCTGAGCTCCACTTTATAGTCTGTCAGAGCCTGCGGAAAACACGGTGGGAAGAAATAATTCAGGGAGGACCAGGCCTCTCGTTCTCCGAGTCTGAAATAGTCTGCCTCCCCTGCGCAGCAAAGTATCAGTGGTTAATCCAATCCCACAACTTAGCTACTGGGCCAGGAGGTCACGACAGCTTAGCAGCCTTTTCAAGCACCATGCAGCAAGCATCTTTCATCTTTACGCTGCTGGAGCTTAGCAGGCCAGAATCTCTGGTTTATGCTCAAGAGATGGCGTGACAGGATTGTTCCCTGACATGGGAATCCTCTCCTTCTGTCTCTGTGGTGTTCCTGCTGAAGTCAGGAAAAATTTTAGGAAGATACACATCCCATTGAGCAGCATCAACAGGAAACTGCTTCTGAGTTCACTCTCCAAAGAAATAAGGAAAAAACTAGTTTCAAGCAAGCCATTACTCCCCATGCTGCAAAAACCAAACTGGCCGATTACTGCGGGGTATTTGCTTGATGCACTGTTGCTTTCTATGACTGCTTTTATGGTTTCCTGCTGTGAGATGCAGCAGCTCCTACCATTTTCCAAAGCAAAATATTTTGTCCAGCCAGGCCCCATTTTCTGTCTCCTGACTCACCTTTTCAAAATCTGCCAGCGACCGGTTCTTACTGGCCTGTGCCACACATTTTAGTGCTTCCGTCTGCAGAGAAAGAAAAGGAGAGTAGGTTATTGTTCTGGATCCTCCTCTCAGTGCTATTATGCCAACTGTGCAGTATCCTGAAAACGTGCTTAAGCAGCAAAGTAGGAATGTTCCTTTTGCTACAAAGCCATGTCAGTGTCACTTCTCCGCAGGCAGGGTAAGAACAGCTGCTAAGAAGGAGAACATGCAGAACAGCTGCAGGACACAGCATGAAATCAGCTTCACAGAAACAAAGAAGTGGAGATTTGCAAGGTTTGAGAACAGCAGCTGCAGTTCCTATCAGGTTGCAGGTCAGGAGCAAGTCTGCTTCGGTCTTTAAGGCAAGCGCACGTTTTGGCACTTGCTTGTGGACGCGGCCATTCGCAGCCCTTCGAGCCCGTCGCTCCCCCTGGCACACCGCACTGCCTCTGCTAAGCAACAGCAGCGCAGATGTCCTACGGATCGCAAAACGTTTCTTGCCTACCCCGTGGTCGCCGAAACGAAGCAAAAGACTCAGGCACGACCAAACTACCACGCTCATTCTAACCAGAACAGTAACACCACTACAAGAACGGTTTCCACAGAAGAAGTTTCCGGTTAGTGAGAGGCACAAGCGCATGAGACAAGCGGGACAGCCCGGTGGCTGCGGCGCCCAGCGCTACCATCTCTCTCCCACCAAGCTGTCCCCAAGATTGCCTACGTCCTCCCTGCTCCCTACGCTCAGTTTCCACGGTCGCTGCAGAAACTTGTGATGGCTGCTGCCTCAGGAGAACGGCGCAGGGAACAGCTGAGGTTTCCTCCACGCTCTGAAAAGGAGCCTCCAAGCCAGCCGTCACTCAGGGAAGAGGATGCAGCGGGAGCAGGGCTGCCCTTCGTGATCCAACAGGGATATCCCCACTTCAGACTGTTCTACGCACGTATGTTCACTGACCTCCTCTACCAAAAAGCTTCCCCAGCCCCCTGTGAGGTAGGTAGCCCCTGTGTCCAAGTGAACAGCTGGCCGCCCAGAGCCACCGCGGGCAGCGCGCAGGCCCGGCTCAGACCCTGGCACGCCTGGCTTTTGGCCCCGTACGTTACACAAACATCCCTGGATCACACACGGGGGCAGCACTCGCAGACTGGCAAACGAAGGCGTTAGAATAACCGGTTGATTTAACAACTCCCCAGCTACTTGGCTTCCACCTTACAGCCATCGAGCTCTCAAGCTGCTCAGCTACACTGCCATGAATGGATTTTTCCGGACGTGCTGCACCAAAAGTAAAAGCAACAAATAAGTCTGATTTAAATCCGTCAGATCCATGGCTGCCAAGCAGTGGGTGAGCGTTGAGACACGAGCTCCTTACGGCATTAGGCATTTAGTAGTTCATGAAGAAAGCAGGGAGGAGAAAAACAGAAAATGAAGCAAGCAGGCCACATTCTCAGGTAGTGAAAATCACTGTACTCCCTTTGAAGACTTATGGTAATTTAATCAGTTCTGGATCTCGTTCAGGGCACTCAGAAGCAAAGGGTATTTTAGTAGGAAAAGACCAAAGTATCTGACAAAAAGAATGACACAAAATTCTCAGAGATAATAGGAAGATAGAAAGGATTAAGTTTCTATACCTGTCTTCCTGCATACCGCAGAGCAAGCTTTCCACTCACTAATGCCTGCACATCTTCTGGGCTAGAGAGGAGGGAAGGGAAGAGAGCATTTATTCAACCACGCGCTCAGCTTAAATCTTTAAGCGTGCCTCAAAAATTCCCAACCGATACCAAATTACTACAATTCAAATAGCATTTTATCAGAAGCATTGATCAGGTCACAAATTAAGACAAACAGCAAAGCCTGTCTGCTTGAGTTCTTTCATTAGTTGAGAGGCTTATATATGAAAGGTTTTTCCCACTTAAATGTAGGAAGTGTTCTCCGCAGAACCATTTGCCACGTACATGTTCAGCATGATTTTGCACAACAACATGTATTTCAGCGCAGTGATGGCTTTTGGGTTGTCGATTGAATCGTATCCCTCAAACGCCTCGTAAAAATATGAATAGGCTGTTTTCCAGTCCTTTTCTTCTGCTGCATGGATAATACCTGTTGAGAGGAAGAAACAGGCAGGCATCAGAGTTAATTCTGAATAGGACTGGAAGAGAGCAGAACCATCTGGTTGCCCAGTGCTTTATCTAGTGCTCCAGTAAAGGGAATCCTTTCCTTCTATCAGAAGGACATCCATTCTCTCTCTCTTGAGAGAGAAAAGTTTAGGGCACTCAGGAAAGTGCCTGCAAATTAGGTGAGGAACAGCATCATGGTTACACGAATGCTGCAGTGCCCAGGGAGGTCACAGGTCCTCCACCACCGGAGGTTTGCAAAAACAGGCTGAAAACCCATGTGTCAGGAACGGTGTAATTATAGCTGATCCTGCCCTGAGGCAGCTGGGCAGACTGGCAGGTATCCTGAGGTCCCACCTAGCATCGTTTTCCATCGTTCACTCGGGAAAGAGCAAGTATCCGTCAACTGATGCATCACGACGAGTCCCAGACCTTCCCTGCTGCTGAAGGCTTTACCTGACTGCATGTCCAAGGCTGCTTGCAGCTTAGGTGGACAGTAGATTGCGTTGGCTGTAGTCCGGGCAGAGGTTAAGGCTGCTCTCGCTTTTGGCAGGTTGCTCAGGGCGTGGTAAGTCTTACTTTCTAACAGCTGCACTTCCACCAGCAACGCCTTGTCGTCCATCTTTTTCAATTCCCGAAGAAGCTGGGAGCCTAGCAGCGGGGAAGAACAAGAAGATTTGTAACCTGCTCTGCACCTGCTGTCAATGACTACACCAACCAAGCCCTTCCTGGTGACACCCTTCTTCCCCCCCAGCAGTACTGGCTTTGAGGAAGGGAGGCGAGGCTTATGCAACCTGTTCTTCCAAGAAGAAACAAAGGAGAGGAAATAACAGTGGGTCAGTGTCAGTCCACAGCTGGAGAAGAACGAACCAGGTTTGTGTCAGAGGTGGAAGAGGGCAGTGAGACTACGTGGGAGTGTGGACAGCATGTGTGTCACCTCGTCACGGGGAGCAGACACTCAGCAGAAAGTCGAGGATGCGTCGTGCAGTTCCGACCGTCACTCTGGCACCCCTCTCCCAGGTGACAACACGATTTACCACTCGCATCCAGAGCTCCCAGCAAACCCGAAGCACTGCCCGTTCCTGCATCACTCCCCCAGGGTGAGACCTGAGGATTTTCAAGCAACTTCTAAGAATATGGGACGAGGAAGGAATGTTTCAAGCACAAGACATCTACAGATCAAATTCAGGAGGTAGGAATGGACAGCCTAAGAAACGCAGACAAGCTGTCACGTTAAAGCCTTGTGAGGACAGAAAGAGCCAGCCTGAGAAGGAAACGTCTCCCCTTCTTTTCCCCCACTACGACCTAACTAGCAAACTTAGGGCAAGCAGAGACAAAAACCTCATCCTCAGTTGTTGTGCTTAGAAGCTGAAAACCACAGCTGGAACTGCACAACCAGGTGGAAGAAAACACTCTCCCCACAAACACCCCGAAGGGACTCTCTGCTCGCACCCGCTCCCTGCGGGTATAACCACGCGCTGGCCAGCCCCAGAAATGCACAACGCTGACGTCAATACAGCTTTCGGAGAGGCTGTCGTACACCTACAGGCCTTCAAACTCCCTAAGCTGTACCATCATCATTAATTAACTTAATGAAGCATAACTTTGGAGTGTGGGCTCTGAACAGTTTAATCCTGAGTCTGTGACGCATCCACGTGCAAACTTGATATCGAATGCCATGTATCAGAGCGCTCAACGACATTCAGATCGGACACAAGTCACTGCAGTGACTCTGGACATGACACATGCTCCTGCCACCACTCTTTAAGAAGCGACAGGTCCCTGGTGCATCCACGCACCGAGCTGGTGGCGCGGTCCGTAGAAATACCCTCTAGCCAGCTTGAACCTCATCAACCATTTGCAAAACGAGCGCTTGCCAAGCTCCAAAGGGAGCTGGGCCGTGTCAGATGGCCTGCTCCCCTCCGCTTTGGAGCAGAGCAGGAGAGTTCACACGGTTAATTACCACGTCTCAGGTGGTGCAGAAGCAAATTCTTAAAGCCTTTACGCTACCTCACCAGAGCTTGTCTAATTCTGTCCTTAGAGGTTTGCCATTTCCCGGCGTCACTACTGCTCTTAGTGAGGTTGTATTTCAGCAAACTGAAGCAAGTTGTTTTTTCCCTTTCACCTCTCCGACCACGGCAGCATACTACGTACATTCCAGCAGGAGCCAGACCTGATGGCCTTCCACTGGATACAGCTCCTCTTTGCTTCCAAAACGATTTGAAACGAAGAAATGGTGAGAGCAAAGACATCTCTTAACGCTTTCATCACCAAGCTACAGCAAAAGATGGCAGATCTGGTACAGCACCATGAAATTAATGCCCAAGTCCTACAAAACTCTCAAGGAACAGGAGGCAGTCATCATTTCCCCCGTCAGCCTGAAGGATAATTTCCAAGCAAAGGACAACTACCACCACCTAGTGGGAGACTCACCCAGCTGCAGCGCTTCTTGGTACCTCTTGGTGTCGAAGTACAAGGAGACCAGCCTCGCCTGGAGAACGGAAAAGGAACTGCGGTGAGGAACGCCAGAGAAAGGCAGTACAGATTTGTTTTGTAAAATGAAGCTTTATATTCTTATCTGCACAGACTTCAATAAATAAATTTGTGTTCGTTACGTCGTATGGTCCAAATTGCAAGATCTACCACTTGGAAGGCTGGCTAGTCTGAATGAAAGAGGTAAAATCCTGCCTGCTCAAGGAGAGTCACTAACTTTAGTGTCGTCGGTATCGCCCGTGCGTGACACATACAAAGATCTGGACGACGCACTACAAGTTCTCTACTTTTCTAAGGACTAAATCTGACAAAGGGAAGATGACACGGGTTTGGGATCCGCAATGTAACATACCTCCAGAGCCTGGCGTAGGAAAGTCCTCTTCTCTGATTTGGCCCATTCAATACACTCTAAACACAGGTCAACCTTAAAGGGAGCAGAAAGAAATTTGTAAAGCCTTCTGCTGCCCCTCTTTAAAACAGCAGCATGGTTCAACCATTTCCTACAAAGCAACAAAAACACAACAAAGCCTGAATCTCCACAACGTAGTTTAAGGAAATAAGTCATTCCTGTCTGAACATCAAATTAGCTTGACTTTAACACGAGCCTGGAGATTAGCCTCCATCAGTAGCTCCCACCCTGTCTCGGAACGACACCTTTAATACTGCCAGGACAAAGCGTGGTCTCACTGATGAGACCTGCAGCTCAACCGCAGAAGGTTAAGGGACTTCTCTTCAACAAGGCACCGCTGGTAACCACACACAATGCACTGCAACCTCAACGCCTCACGCTGACGCTGCAGTTAAACTCACAAACATCACACAAAGTTATATAGAACAGCGATAGATTGTGCTACGTTTTTGTAGATTGACTTCCTGCACTGTGTAACAACGTTCACAGTATTGCACTACTTAAAATACAAATTGTAAGAGAAAGTAGAGTTCAGAAGGCACACTAATGTTTAGTTGAAGCTTTAACTGCCACAAAGAACCTCCAAGAGCCCACCTTCTTCAATGGCTTTTCTAATGCATTTGGCTTCCAGTAACTTTTTCTGACCACAAGGGACAATCCTCCCACACTGGGATATGAAAATAAAGATTTGGCTTCCAAAGTTTCACCAGTAAAAATTACTGCTGAAACCCTAATAGCATTTCTTAAACAGCCGTGGTTTTGTTTGAAACAAAAATACCTGGGTGCATGAGAACTGTTTCTGCCTTAGGGCAAGGGATGGACTAAAAGATTTTGAGGTCTCTGTGGCTGCGTTTTGCACCACTTTGTTCAGCCATAGAGAAAAATGGATTTTCAACTGCTCTAGGAAGAAAGGAAACTGAAGTGCACGTGTTCTAGGGTCTAAATGTGTCAGACCACGTGTGCCATTTAGGAGTACAAAGCAACAGAGGCGCCGGGCTCCACTAGTTACAACCGAGTCGGGTGCCAGGAGCCAGTCCGTAAGCGACCCTGGATGTTTTATCCGTCACTGCAAAGGAACCCAACAGCTTCTCATGTGTTAAGACTGCTGAGATTCCCTGGATGAATAACGCCGTTGTGTTGCACCCCAGTTAGCAAAGGGCATTGCTTTAAACAATAAATTGAGGGTCAGTAATATACAGTATGTCATCCTGAGATACTAGGCTCAGGAATGCCTTTTCCCAAAATCTCTGGACCGCAGCTCTTTCCGGAGCAGCTCTGTAGCGGTACCACGCCGCAGGACTTTTCAGCTCCTCATTTTATGACAAGCCATTATGAAGTTTCAATTTATTGCACAGTGATAGCTGGAGCATTAGGAGCTGGAGAAATCTCCAATTTCATTGCTTGACTGGACTCCTGGGAGTCTTCCTAACATACAGTGCACCGAGGGAGCAAACGTCGCTCTGAACGTTTCTGAGGCACCGAAAGCAGTCAGGATTACTGCACCAAGAACCTCACAGGGTAGCTGTCAAAATCCCTTAAGGTTTAGGATTCTGAAAGTGATTATTTTGACTAACTGCTCCGTATGTCCATCACTCCAAGTTCTTCCCCTGCTGCAAAATGCCACCTTTTGGGACTGCATCCAAACAGCCTTTACATGAAGCTACCTTCAGAAAAAGTCTGAAGCCACTCGTTTTCTCCTGACGCCTTTAGGAGCTCCCTTCTCACCCGCACATCCCACCTGGCTTCCCTTAACCTCTTCTGATAAAGAAGAGGGGCAAAAGATTGTCTCTGTTTGCAGAAACATGACATCCAAGCCACAAGAACTGAACAGCAAACGAAGAACATTTGCTAGGTTACGTGAGCTCAAGGACAATACCTCTGCGCTAATTTGGCTGACAAGAACGCCATCTGCCACTCAACACGGCAGAACCTCTTCCAGGCTGTAACGTGACAGTCGCTGTGCGTACAGAAAAAAAACCAACTCTATTCCAGGGAGCTCTAAGAATGGAGTAAATCCTAACTGTGGGCTATCTCAGACTGAATGAGTTTTCTAGCAAAGTTCATCCACTTGGAGTAGTTTACACTCAGTAGCTGCAGAACTTTTCCACTTCAGGAGTCACTTTCCTGGCTCAGAAGCTCCCCGCAGAATAAGACGTCCATCGCACCGCATCCCCACGCAACGCACCGCCGTGCCTCCAGCTGAAAGATGCTCAGTAATACTCACCATCCAATCCCTCCCACTCCTGGACAGACCCTGAACGCTCACTCCTCTAGCTCTGGGCTGCCACACACCGTCCCCATCTTCCCACTACGCCGAGCTCCCCGAAAAACACGTAGCACCTCTCACCTCCCAAACATTAACCACACTACAAAACGCTGCTAACGCTGTGCATCTAACGGTGAGCAACACAAGTCTCAGAAACATGCCCAGGGTGAGAGTTACTCCTAACCTGCAGCAGGGTGAGAGTTACTCCTAACCTGCAGCAGGATGAGGCTCGCAGAGAAACATCATCATGATTGAATTAAATTATCTAGTGTTTTATTAATAGAATATATCCAAATGCATTCATGTTTCTTGACATGAATAATTCTTCAGTGTGAAGCAAAGTAGGTCAGATAACGGTGTTGCAGGCTTTTGAGGAACGCACTAGTGCTGGAATTTAAATCTCACCTCCTGTCCTGTTGCTGCCTCCATATCAAGGAAGAGATCGAGCAGAGACCGGACTAAGCGGGCCGCCTTTGCTTTGCTGATGGAGTTCAAGAAGGGTCGAACATACTTCAGAAGTCCTCCCAGCTCTGTATAAAAAAAAAAAAAAAATAAAAAAAAACCAAACAAATCATGAAATATAACCACGCAGCCAAGAGTTACATGTCTATACACAGGACTTACCACATCAAACATCGCGTAAGCAGCCTCTCAACGTCATTCCCAGGAGAAGAGCGCTGAGCATCACCTGAAGGAACCCCTGGCCGCGAACACGGGGACCGGCAGAGGCCACCGCTGGGCTCCAGTCTCACCCGCACAGCACGCGTTTCCCGTTACTCCAGTCTGCCCAATTCTAACACCCTTTGGAACTACGCTTGCCTCAGGCATGTTTTAAACACGTAAGCATCTGCTAAATGCTTTGAGACTTTCCCATAAAACGGGCAATGGAGTTTACAGTTGAAGTGTGTTTTTATGAACTCCCAGTTTGATGTTTTAATCTGCCATGCCCAGCCAGCCCTAGGTCAGATACGTTCTTAACATTTCTTAACGCTTCAACCCCCCACACTACCTAACTGAACTAGACTTCTGTTTCTGCTGGTCTCCTTACCAGCTTGCAGTTACAAAGCCAGTCTCAAGCTCACAAAGGAAAAGCCTTTCTTCACGAAGAAATACACTGTAATTCCTGTGGAGCGCAGGAACGCGCCAGTCAACGCCACGGCACTTTCAGGACTCGGCATTCGCAGAAGCAGAAGGGAGCGAGGTGGGAGAATTGCACGGCGCAAGTGAAAAGGCTTCTGCGGCGAGAAACAACGCACGGCTGTCGGGCCGGGCTGCGGGGATGGCTGCTGACGCGCCGGGGAAGATGATACTTCCAGCAGACCGGCACCGTCCCAGCGCGGAGTTCAGCACCGACTCGTAAAATCGGGGGGTTGGACACTGAAATCACAGCTACTTCACCCCAGAATTTTAAGTCTCACCCAAACATCAGCCTGATCTCGTACCGCCGCGTTTACAAGATTCGATGGTCAAAACAACCAAAACAAAACCTGTGATGACTATTTCAGAACTCTTCAATGCACTCCCTACCAACCTGGTATCGAAATCAAAACCAAAATAAGAGACTCATCTACTTTATTCCAACTGGTATACGGAGAAGCATCAGTAGAATTTCAGTTTGGGTAGATTCCCATAAAAACATTTGAAAACTTTCCTATTTCCTTTAGCAGTAATACAAAAGAATGGTTATAAGAACATCTTAATAATGCCTGAAAATGATTCCTTTTTTTTTTTTTTTTACTTTTTCAGCCTATTTATTTTACAAGTTTAATCAAGTCCGGTACAACTCACTTACCCTGCTAAGTGGAACTCTCAGGGTGTTCCAAACGAACCGCTCAGGACGCACTGACACTTTCAAGCACCAGGAAGGGCAGTTTTAGAACAAGTGAAACTTCGAGCGCGCCCCGAATCCTTCGACAAGCCTTATTTTCCAAAGAGCAGCCCAACCAATCGTGACTCTCCCTACCAGGAACCACTTGGACTTTGTACAGGGAACACAACAAGACGCTACGACTGCTATGCCTAAGAGTTCATAAAAGTTTTACTTTCTCTCCACCTGAGGCAGGTTTTTCTAGAACTGAGGTACTAATACTAAAATCTCAAAGAAGGAGCCCCGCTGACCGACGTTTTCAATCAGTGCTCAGCTTTGACTCAACAAGGAACCGTGACCTTCGGCCCCGCTGCAGACGATGGCTTTGCCCACGCCACCTTCGTTCTGAGGAGCGCTCAGCCTGCGCCACCGCTCACAGACGCAAATCCCAATCGTCCACAGCAAAATCAAACGCTTTGGTTTCACACACAGTGAACAAACTACCACGACAGCAGCGGAAAGTTGCTTCCAGCGCATCAGTTTTGCACAGAGCTGCTCTCAAGCATCCCTCCTCTGGACAAGAGCCGAGAAAGGCAGGCTCCAGATCTCCTGGTTGGGCTTGGAAGAGAAGCAGCACTGAAGCTGGAGTTGCCCAGAAGCAACTAACACAAGCGCTTGAGAACATCGCACGGAACACAGGGAACAAGTCTTCTCTTCAGGCCACAGCACTGTGTCCTTAGCTCTGAGCTCCGTAACGAAGAATTTGTCAGCCTTTCTGTCTGTCCTATCAAGGCAGAGAGGCTCCCTCTGAGATCATCAACTCTCAACTACTACAGAGTTCCACTCTTCTTGCTGCGCGTCGCTGCACCACACCAGCTTCTCAGGACCAGCTGCACAACTTCCTCTCCCGCACAGGAAAGGAACTTTAGAAGAAAAGAAAGGAAAAATCACATCAAATCCTCTGCAGTACTTGTATTTTCATGGACTTGCTCAACAGCTGCCTGAGAATTCAGCAGAAAGCAGATTTGAAGTCAAGGCCTAGAACATCCCTACACTTTGCAAACGGCACATTCAGACATGAGAGCTCAAAGTTCCCCTAGAAATTTCTCTTTCCTACCAATGTAACGTCAACTATTTTTAGGATTTTTTTTAAAGTAAATGCAATGCTTGGTAAAGGGGTGTGATTGACAGCTCCGGAGAAGCGATGAGCGGCAGCTCTGGAAAATGAAGTCTGCTGCTCATCCTCAGAGAAAGCGCTTCCACGCGCCATGTAGCCGAATTCCTGATCCGAGTTATTCCAATCCTACAGCTTTCAGCAATGCTATAAAAAATCTAGAACTGTGCTAAAAAAAAAAAAAGTAATTAATCTACCAGTTCAATCCTTCATCTCTACCAGGCAGATAGAGAGGGTCATTTGCCTTTTTTTCTCTTTTTTTTTTTAAACAAAGGCTGGAGTTCACCAGAGGTTAGTCCACTAAAAACTACACATTCACTTTACGCTCTCAGCCACTCAGCAGCTCCAACTTTCCAACCCCACCAAAACCGCTGCTGATTTTTCCCCAAGGCTGCAGCTTTCCTTTCATCTCTGGGAAGTTACGGCTTGAAAGTGGCCAACAAGCCACCGCAACACCTCGGATCTGTCAAAGAAATCCCACTGGCCAAAACCAACGCGCGCAGCGAGAGCTGCAATGAGGAGATGTGTTTTGGTCGGGCCGGAAAACGCCGTCTCAGGAATTTCCTCGTTAGGTTAAGCAGCACCGGGTGCACTCCCCTCGGACAGGAAGATCCGCGTGGCTGCCTGCTGCTGGCCTCTTTGGGCAGTGACAATGTGCTGACCCTGACTGCTTGTCACTCCTACCGCTCCACTTCACCCCAGAGAGCAGCCACGACGGCGTCCTTCCCGCAGGACCAGCGGATCCCTGAGCTGCGTTATCCCCCTTCTTCATCCCCCGGCTGCACCGCAGAGCTCCAGAAATCACAGCGCGGTCATCTCACTGATCTACACGTACACAACCGGCTTCTCAATGCTGTCAAATCCGTTTTCTTCTACGCAGAACACAGCTGCTCTGCTCAGTGTTCTCTCTAACACAGTTCATGTTTGCTCCTTCCTGACCTGGTTTTGATGAGTTAATATTGTCATTTTCATACTTCCCCTTAAAAAAAACTATTGACTAGCCACTCTCTAAGAATACACCGGAGTTCTTTATACTCATCTAAAACTTCAGCTTAAACGCAAAACTACTGCAAGCCCTGCAGTGGTCAGGAGGCCACGGTGCACCCAACAACTCTTCCCTCAGGCCTATGCCCACCCACACGTTGCTGGAGACCAGGCTGCTGCTTCCCCCCGTGCCCAAACGCACACCTGCCTCGGCGCAGGAGCAAAGCAGCGCGTGGTTATCTCCGCAGCAGCAAACATCAGAGCGCAAAGGGCACCCGTACAGCACAACCTGCACCGGCGTGAAGGGATGAGAGGGTCACCGACAGAACAAGAACGCTCTTCGCGGGGACACGGTGGATCAGCTCCTAAAGGTGCTCCAGAAAAGGCACGAGCATTCTGCAGCGAGAGAAACCAAACTGAACAGCTGAGTACGAAACACCGAACGCTGCCTCGGGCAGGAAACGGAAGTCGCGAAGAGATTCAACTCAAAAACGGTGGAGTAGAGAACTTCACCCCGATCCAGTCCATCCTCACATCCACAATAGGAGGACTCTCATGAGGAGCTGCGCAAGGATTTTCTGCTGGAATGTTTCAGCAGATAAATCAATTAATGGGGAAAGAAGCTGCTGGGGAGAAAGGACTTTTTGGGACAAGCTTTCCAGTCTGAAACAAGGCTCTGAGATCATTAAAAGCAAAGCAAGAGCAACTTCTCCTATCAAACACAACTTAACAGAATTTGAGCCACTTGTACTAAAACTGCCACATGTCAGAGTCTAAATGAAACCCTCCAAGGCGTCAGCAATCTTCTGGAATATTGGGCCAAAGAACACGGGTTACTATTTTATGTTGTTGATGTAGTTTTTTTAGTTCCTGTCCTGTCTCTGAGAGAACATTTCCTGTCAAAACCTGCTTTTACTTCTGTCCCATCAAACGAGGAGACTAAATCCATCTGAACACACGTATCTCTCATCCGGTACCGCAGTCACTTATTCCAGGCTCACCTTCTGCCTGCCCAGTCTTGGCCAGGAGCGACCCCAGTTCCAGGATGCTCTGCTCTTTGACTTGCACCGCTTCTTCATCGTTTTCCTGGACGTCGCGTTTCACTGGAAAAGAGCGGAGAAGTTACCTTTAACGTCATTCCGGTGAGACTAGTCAGCTAGTTACTAGTAAGCTCCTGGAATCGTTACTAGTCAGCTCCTGGAAAGGCACCAAAACAAGGGAACTGTTCTAACAGGCAACAGTGATTTCAGCCTGGCCTGCCTGATCTGGAAAACAGGTTATCTGGAAAATTTAAAGAGTGCCTATACTTCACGAAGGCTTTAGTGCAGCCGACAGATATAACTGCACGCTCCAGTGTGACAATAATTTAAGTTTTGAAGAAGTCTCATTAAGCTTGTCCTGTTCAAGCTTCATTTAAAAAAAAACACCACCATTCCCCAACGGACCCTCTCCCACTGAAACCACAAAACCGAAAGAAGGAAATTTAACGGGATTTCCAGGGTTGCGTGCTCCGGTATCGGGATGTCTGACGTTGCTGTTGAGTTGCAATCCCACGAGCAGAACCCCGCGGAACAACACGGGCTCCGCGAGCCGGGTACGTCTCGCTGAGGAGCAGACCAGGCGTTACAACTGCTGCAGGAGCCGGCGCTCCTTCCCCCGCTGAACCGCGATCCAATCGTCGCTCTGTGTACCAACGTGAGTAACTCTGCCTCTGAAGTACGCAGAAGGGCCAAATGACACACAGCGTCACCAAACCCGTGTTTACACAACATCAGTTTCCTATAAGTTACCCACAAAACAACACACTTGCCTCCCTGCCACCCGCTATCGCGTAAATATTCCTCTCCACCCCCTCCACGCAGATAAGCTCGCCCAACTTCTACACAAAGTCAAAATGTGCTGCCCAGCTCTACAGAGGGAACCCAAATCCTCCACGCTGCCCCTGCACGCAGACTGCGGCTTCCAGTCCCCGTAATTCAACACGCGTGGCGTCAAAAGCAAAGTAACTTTGCTCTCAAGCAGAAAAGTATCGCAGCAACGCTCTCCAGACTGCTCCAGCTCACGGCGACCGGCAACGCGAGCTGTTGCTCCTGCCGGAGCCTGGCCGCACGGAAAGTTGTAGGTGTGCTGACAGGTTTGAGAACACCAACTGCTAATTAACCAGAGGAACGCCGAGCGAGGCTGGCAACTTTTAAAGACCACACGGCAAGTCCAGTGGCAAGGTCTAATGCAGACACCAGAAACGTCTGTCTGCCCGACACAGCGGGGTGACAGCAGGTCACAGCACCTCTTCAGAAATCACCCTGTGTTATGAGACGCAAGAATTACTGTTCCATACACCTGTTTCTAAGCCCCTCCTCTGCCCTACCCCGACCCCCAAATTAAGTGAAGTGTCCACAGGATGCCTACAAACCACTCCACAGCCCCAGCATCTCCCTGCCACTGGGACGGCCCGACAAGGTAACTGCTGCAAACAGCATCTGTCCTGAAACGGGCAGAAGTTAAAACTCCAGACACAACACACACGAGAACTCCTCAAAACTTTCTGTGGCACGCCGAGTGAGTAATTTAAACCGGGGGTGCATTTTAGTGCTTCAAGGCGAACCACCACTTCCAGCAGAGTTTTCCCACGCCGCGCACCCGCCGCAGCCCACCGCTACCAGCCCGACACCCCGACCCAAAAACCCCAGAAGCACACAGCCTGTACGGGCAGAGCCCTGCCCGCCCGCCCCGGCCCCCGCACACGCCGCTGTCTCTGCCCGCGCGGAGCGGG
>WHYT01000233.1:0-15391 GCA_009806455.1 Tetrax tetrax
AAAAAAAAAAAAAAAAAAAAAAAAAAAAATGGCCAAAATATTCTCGGTAAAGCCACAAAGGTAACATTGGAAAAACCAGAAGGTTTTGTTTTAATTTAAGTCAGGCAAGTAGGTAAAAGAAAAAGCAGTAACACTGTGAAACTTACCCCTCATTTTACTAAATGGACTACCCCATTTTTAAGTACTATTCCTTTTTTTGAAGTAAGCATCTGCCCAATTCTCACATGATGCAAGAAAGCACTTAACACAAATTTTCTCTGTAGCATGATATTCTTGTATTAGCTTCCCCACAGAAGTGCTGCCTCATTTTCCACATGGGAAGAAGGAAGTTTCCTGACATTTTGAGCACCAGCTCAAAGGACAGGGACAATGCATAGAAAGTATGTTCCTCAATCCAATTTGCTAGTGAGTGTCAGAACCTCTTCAAATAAATAATAAAAGAAAACTTAGATGCTGATGTTTTCAGCATATTTCTAAGCTAAAAGCCTTCTATAAGAGTTCAAGTCTTGCACATGCTTTTAGCAGAGGGCAGCTGGTTAAAAAAAGTCTTTTTTCCTGAAAATGCACTACATGGGCTTTATTAACTCAACTGTAACTGTTTATTTAGAAGCTGTTGTAGTTT
Source organism: Tetrax tetrax (assembly GCA_009806455.1). NCBI lineage: Eukaryota > Metazoa > Chordata > Aves > Otidiformes > Otididae > Tetrax > Tetrax tetrax. The sequence continues at coordinate 623 of WHYT01000233.1, forward strand.
AGCCCTGTTGCGGACTAAGGTACAGTCTCTCATTCACTCCCCTCACCCTCTGAGGGAATAGGGAGAGAACACAACAAAGAGACTCGAGGTTTGAGATAAGGACAGGGAGAGATCATAGAAGTTACTGCCGAAGGCAAAACAGTCTCAACTTGGGGAAAACTATTTTTTTATTATTATTATTAATAAAACCAAAGCAGGATAATGAGGAAGGGAACAAAAACAACTTCCCCTCATCCCTCCCTCTTCGTGCGCTTAACTTTATGTTCAATTATCTCTACCTTCTTCCCCTCCTTGAGCGGCACAGGGGGGAAACACGGAATGGGGGTTACGGTCAGTTCATCATTTGTCACTTTATGCCACTCCTTCCTCCCCGGGGGAAGAACTCCTCACATTCCTCACCTGCTCCACCAGTGTGTCCCTCCCACAGGCTACAGTCCTTCGTGAACTGCTCCCACTTGGGGTCCTTTTCCACGAAGTGCAGTCCCTCAGGAATGGCTGCCCCAGCGAGGGCCCTCTATGGACCACAGCCTCCTTCAGGCATCCAACGGCCCCGGCGTGGGGTCCTCCCCGGGCTGCAGGTGGATCTCTGCTCCTCCATGGGCCTCCATGGGCTGCAGGGGCACAGCCTGCTCCACCATGGGCTGCACCACGGGCTGCAGGGGAATCTCTGCCAGGAGCAGCATTACTGCTCCCCCTCCTTCACTGACCTTGGTGTCTGCAGCCGTTCCTCTCACAAGAAATTCTTCACAACTGGCTCAGGCAGATGCCTCTCAGGTTCTCTTCACATCTCCTCTCCTCTCCACTTCTTGCAGCCGGGCTGGGCCAAGTCAGGCCCAGACGGCTGCCCGGCGGGAGGCCAGAGGGTGAGGCTCCTCAAGGCTAAAGCTCATGCCTCCCCCTGACCGCCCTCTGATTCTGCTTCTTCACTTGTTCCTGTTTACTTATTTATTTGAATTTTTTTTCCCCTTCTTAAATATGTTATCACAGAGGCGTTATCAAAGAACATTCCATCACCAATTGGCTCGGCCCTGGCCAACAGCGGGTTCGCCCTAGACGTGGCCAAGCCCACCGGACAAAAGGGAAACTTCTAACAGCTTCCTACAGAAGCTGCTACCATAGCCCCCCTCCACTAAACAAAACCAACACAGAAACACACAAATTTTTCGAAAGAACATGAAAATTAAGTTTAATGTGAGATGCTCTCCTGCTGAAACACTGTAAATATTTAGTCGTACCAAACTAGTACTCATATATAATTTTCAATATTACAATGTTTTGGCAAGATACATTGAAAGGAGATCTTTTCCCATTCTCCCTGATACACAACTTCAAATCTTTGATAATAATATTTTAAGTGATTGTATCTAAGTAAATAAATGGCTGTCATTTCATAAACATATCTTTCAGAAAGACCACAATGACAAAAGAGCCAGTAAAGGAGATTACTAACAAGACATCTTTCAACAAGTTGAAGTCATGGGCAAATAAGGAAATCACACAAGTAGTCTTCAAATTAAATGTAAAGATCACAAACTAGGAGATTTATAGTAACAATTTTTCTAAATGCATCAAAACTAGTATATTTTTCAAACACATTCAAAGCAAAAAGCTGTCTAATTTTGCTGTGCACCTCCTCTCTCATTCACACCTCTCAAACCGAAAAAGAAACTGACAAACCATGGGGAGAGAAGGTATAAAAATAACCCAAGCAACGAATTCTGTAAAGAGATCTCTCAAGATCCAAGTTATTTAGTATACCATGTCCACTTTTTGGTGGATAAATGATTGTTGGCAACCTATTTGACACAGTCTATCTGAACTTACAAAAAGATCTAACAATGTTCAACACCAAAGGTTCTTGAAAAAAATAAACTGACATAAGATTAAGGGAAATAATTCTTCTGGAGTAGCAATTGCCTAAAAAGAAAGGAAATAGGAATAAACTATAATTTTTGTCATTCCAGATATGTCATTATGAAGCAGTTCTATCATCTATGTGTTTCGGTGTTGGTCTCTTCTCGCAAGTAACTAGTGATAGGACAAGAGGAAATGGCCTCAAGTTGCATCAGGGGAGATTTAGGTTGGATATTAGGAAACACTTCTTTACTGAAAGAGTGGCCAGGCACTGCAACAGGCTGCCAAAGAAAGTGGTGGAGTCACCATCCCTGGAGGTATTCAAAGAACGTGTAGATGTGGCACTTTGGGACATGGTTTAGTAGGCATGGTGGTGTTGCATTGATGGTTGGACTTGATGATCCTGGAGGTCTTTTCCAACCTTAAAGATTCTATGATTCTCTGATCCGTACAGCTCACTGTATTCAAGCATTATTTAGAAAAGGATGTGAACAGCAAGGTGACAAAATCTGCTGATGATATAAGCTTTCAAGTAAGAAAAATGAAAATTAGATGTGGAGAGTACAGGTAACTTCACAAATACTAACTGCCCATTAAGACAGCAGATGAAAAAAAAAAATCAATATATATACATAAGCACAAAGCAATGCACACAGGAAAAATGCTTAAGTAAATTTACATATATAACGTGAGTCTCCAAATCCCCCCTTGCCAGGGTAGGCAAAAAGATGTTGCAGGTTTAAGAGAAGTTTTCCTGAACTACCCCTTGAATCTTCAGGAGCTACGAGGACATCAAACTGTAACACTGCAAGTCATAAAAGACGGAGTAAAAGCAGCACAAAGGGCATTAGGTATTGTTATACCAAGATGAAAGTTCATAGTACATCTGCATTTTGTTCTTTGTATCTCAGAAAGGTAAAAGAGGGATAAAGAAAGGCAACTAGACTGACCTCAACTAGAGCAACAGTTCCTAAGATACGTGAGGTTGAACATACATATGCTAAAATTCTTCAACCTCAGGAATAAATGACTGAAGTAGAATGATAGAGGTCTACGATCTGTAAGGAACAGAAAAAATAAACAGGGAATTATTATTTATTTTCTCATACTATTAAAACAAGGACATAAAATTAAATCATAAGGATGCAGGCATCATTTAAAAGTCTGGTTTTCCCCCTAACCACCACCTAGGTAAGCTGCAAAATTTAGATTTCCATGAACACTAAAAAATTCTTTCTGAACTCACGTAATTAATGAGCGGGATATCCAAGACATCTGTGTGTTTAATAGTTCATCATCTTCAGCTCAGAAAATTTCTGAGCTGCAAATTGCTGGAATAGTATCACGGCAAGTTTTTCTTTTCTTAATAGTCTTCTCAAGGCAGCTGCTATTGATCAGTGACTCTTAAAAGGCAGGATACAGGGTTAAGTGATCTTGCACTATGACTCAATGTGGTGGTAGTTTCTGGTGAAAAAACTTGACAACCTAGAAAAATTTTGAGAGTATCTTGTGCAAATAAACTTTCTACTGTTGCAACCATAGCACACAATTCAAGTCTGTTTCTCAACCCACACAGTGTTTTTAAATTCCTACCAATTTACCTTTCTCATTTCTTAATACAGATGGTCATATTCACATAAAGTCAGGGAGTTTGAGAGGCTTTAAGTGAAAGCAGCTATAAAAATGAGTAACTGAATAGAAGTTTTAACTAGTAAAATTTAGAGGGGGATATATTGTCTTTCAGAACAAACTATCCAGCAAAACAGAATCCACGAAGTTGTGAATAACAACTTCACCTCTGCAAAATAAAAGCACTTTTTTCTAGAAAGGGTTGTTAGGCCCTTTGGTTAGTCTTTCAGAGATCCTACTACAAGAAGTGAAGCATTTAAAAGCCTTTCACACAGATTTGATATCAGTCAACATCAGGCACCTCAAGAAGGGAAGAGATTCAAGGTACCACAGAAGGATGGAAAGTTGAGTGCAAAGTGTGAACACCAATATAAAACTGAGTCAGCAAAAGAAAGGATTTTTCTCCTTGTAAGAATTCAACTTTTATACTCAGCAGCAAATCTTAAATGAGTCTTGCAAGTGAATCTTGTATCTGTAAGTAGTTTACTATGGGCTATAAATTAGTACTACCCTAATGTTACATGCTAAGTCAGAGCAGAAAGTCAAATAACTTCATTATAAAGGACTGTTCAAGTTTAATACTTCTGAAGCTTTTAAACATTGCTTCCTCTTTGCTCAGCTGAAACTAAAAAGTTTTATGCCTCCAATGTTCTGGAGCAATAGTATGACGCTTCAGCTTATTAAGTACTAAACTATATTTGGTGCTCAGCAGTTCCTGGAACATGTTCCTAATCTTTCAACATCTACTTTTTGTTTTTTACCTCATCATACAGCTCATACAGTCTTTCAGAAAGCACTGTGCAAGACCGCACAACGCATTACACCAATGGATCATACGCATTTTAAGAGCACATCAGTTTGTCTGCCTTTGACCTGTCATTCTCCTGAATGTATTTTTGTTTTTCTAGACAAACTATCTTTTCAAACAACATATTCTTCTATTGCATTTTGTCAACTCTATTATTAAAAGAAAAACAAAGAAAAAAGTGCTTTAAAGACTGCAAACTCCATGGGGCAGAACGGTAGATCCAAACCAGGCTGTAGAGGCCATCTACAACATACCAAGTATACAGTTGACCACATTTACTTTTAGCAACAAAGTAGTACGAAGGGTTTCTTCAAACTCAATTGAAAGCTTCCTAGGAAGGCTCAGAATGGATCTAAACATTAATCCTCAAAATCAAAGCCCAAGACCAATAAAACCACTGAAGTATTTTTGAGCCTACGACGTAGTCCAATAAACCAAAGCACTTGTACTACCCTAAACTGATCGACTGTCTTGAAGTTTCAGAAGAGAAGTGATATGCTTGGGGCAATGCTTATTCTTTATGCATCAGTTTGATTCAAATGAAATGGCTATACTGCTGAAGAAAGAGTATAATTTCTCTACATACTACATTTGCCTTGCTTAGCGGGCCAGAAACAGTAGCACAAAAACAGAAAAGCAGCAGCTCTATTTACAGAACAGTTTTATATGCTGTGGGTGTATTTTTTTGTACTGGTACGTGTGTATATACCCTCACAAAAAGGGTAAAACAGTAAGGTTAATGCAGAACCCAAAAGCCCAACTGCAGGCTCCATCCATATTTTAATTGATACCGTATGTCAGACACACACCCACCTGTACTGCGTCACTAAATAACCATGTCTGTCTACAGCCTTTTGACTTCCCCCGGGCCATCTTGTTTAAAGGCTGGGTGATGCTCAATCAACAAACCGCTTCTTAAAGCATTTTCAGGCTACTATGATCGTACACTTCTAGGCTTGCGTTTTTTTTTCCTTCCTCTTAAAATTACACGCTATTCAAACCCTGATCTGAAAACTGAAATATTAAATTTCCTCCTCCAGTTTTATAAGACTCTACTATAATCTCAGATCTTTACAATACGAATGATTTTGCCTAGACCCCTGTCAAAAACAGTAAAATGACAGATTAGGATTAAAATCTTCCATCAATGTTAAGTGTCCAGTACACAAGTATTTTATAAATGTTAATGAATTTATAAATATTAATGAATTCAATGAATACATTCAACTGCCTTCAGGTGGAGACCTCAATATTCTCTTCATCCAAGTAGACTACTTGAGTTCAAGCCAAGCTCTTAGAAGTTATGAAATTCCAATTACTGGTCACCTGGAAAATGTGTTGTTTACATGACTTTTCTAGTATCTCAGGCAAACTCAACACCTGGACAGGGACAAAATCAACTTAATTTCTTTTTCCTGTAATTGCTCACTCCACATATAGGTTTTGAGGCCCGACGGGAAATAACCCTAAGATGTGTTACAGCTTGTATAAGCAACAGTCAAAAATTCACAGTATAAAAACAGTATAAAAGTTTTATACATTTAGTTCATCTAGAGTTGCTTTAAGAGTGTCTAACCTTTACTTAAAAATTCTCAATCATGGTCAAGCTCTTACTTCCTTTCTAAGTTCTTCCAGCAGAAGCACCAGGAACTCTCCACGTGGTGGCACAGTGCATGTCCATGATGACTGGCAAGTCCTTCCAGCACTCTGCTTCATTCTTTGATGCTCAGGAATCACAAACAGATATTGAGTTTCTTGCACCTAATATGTTCTCTACAGGTGCACCTACTTAGTTTTAAAACCTCAAGCAAAGCTCCAGCTGTACGGCTTTATGACCAAGTTCAGGTTTTCTTATTCTACTACAGATTACAGGATTGTTTCAGAATTCAGAGATTCATACAGCAACTTGATGAGAGATATTCCAAAATGCCCTGTTGAGTAAGTCATAAATCACAGCCTTCTGGTTTAACTTTTGGCAAATGGACAAAGGTCCAGCCTGCATGCTTACAATGGGCAAAACGGTTCTATCAGAGAAGAGGTATCCATCTAAACATCTTTGTACACATCGTACGTGTGCTTTCAGCACACTACAAGTGCCAGCAGAACATAATTGCTCCATCCAGTAGCTCACTCTTATCATTTAACTCATATTAATCTCCAAGTCAGCCACCGTTTCCTGGGTTTATTGTATGAACTATGCTCTGTACCTAGCTAGACTGCCTGTACTTATTCTCCTCATTTCCCTTTGCCCTTCTCATGGCAAACACACACACACAGAGTGTTTCAAAGAAATAGTTGTATTGCTAGAAGAAAGATCACACTACGAAACGCTCACTGCAGAACAAATGAGACAGTTTTAATAAATACTTATACATGTCAATTTTTTTTGTATAATTATCTCAGGATACCGGCGCACACATCTGAACACAATGAAGTAGCACCATTACTTGTAGGAACAAGTTATATGACATGAAACAACAGGGATAATGATGGAAAAACAATAAAGTAGGACAGTTCATTATTTTTACCATCAAGAGAGAGCAATAGAGTAAGAAAAAAAAAAAAATCCAATAATATTGAAAAGGAATAGACCGTAAGGAGCAAGGCAGATAACTGCTTTATTTGCAATCAGGTTTGGCTTTCCACACGAACATTAAAGCTACAGAAAAACATCCAAGAATTTTGTAAGAATCAAAGAGACATTAGTGACATCCATATTTAGCATGTGCACAGTATTAACCGATCCCGTTTAAAGGAAGCTGCTTTGCTGCAACTTGTTGCCCAATCAAATAAGATGACACAACCAGGAACCTGCACTAAACTACAAACCAGTTCAGCAAACAGACCAGCCTTTGCTGAAGTACAGCAACGCTGTTACAGATACTTTAACCAGAAAGTACCATACCCATGGACAAAAGTGTTTTTGAAGGACCTGTCCTAGACAGGGTGGAACAAAGCAAGCAAGGAAGCATTCCAAGCACTTCAAATGAAACGGGGAGACAAGAAAGGGCAGGCAGTGAATTTGAGGGTTTAAGTCAGTAGCATCTATGACAAAGAGCTTCATTAATCTGCAAAGTGTCAGTAAAGAAAAAAATTGCATTTCTTCTCATGCTTTCTCTGCCAGTTTAAACAAGGTCTCCTTCCAAGCACTTCCTGTGAAAGCAGCACTAGCTTGGCAACAAAACTGCCATCAGAGGACTATAAACTTTTTTAAAAGGGAGGTTTTAGATAGAACTGGCATCTCTTTCCCTATAACTGTACTAGTGAGCAGACAGTATTCTGGGCACTCAAGCTTCTGCAGGTGAACCTACCCCAAAAGATCTTACTTCTCTTGTATGCTTAAATCACATCAGCTATATAACACCACCATTTTTTCCCCAAATCTGTGTAGAGACAGCCCTGGTATCATAACACTGAAAACTAATTTAAGTAGGTCTTCACATTAAAGAGCCTCTGCAGGCTTCTTTCATCCCTCCCAGAAGAGGCTACAAGGTGGGCGAGGGGGAGAAACAAACAAAAAAACCCAACAACAACAAAACCCCAAATCCCCCCACAAAACACCTCCCCCCACCCCAAAATTACACCAGTGCTGGTGCTGAAGACACAACAAGATACTAAAAACTATAATATATATCACCCTGCCTTGCAAAAATCAAAATTATTTTGCCCAAGTAATTTTTCACAAATCAAATTATAGAAGCTTAATTTTGGCAAGGCCTCATACGAGGAACAATTAGGAAAAGAAATCAAAGCATCATTTATAAGGTTAGGAAAATGTAATATGCAAGACCAGTTTTACAGTCAAAACAAACAACTTTGTCAAAACATTCAAGGCAACTTTGTTCAATTATCTGCTTGTATTTAGTTATACTGGTCTGTTACACTGAGGTCCATCTTAATGAGTACTACAGATAGTATAAACACTCTTCTAGGATAAGAGCTTGAATTAGACACCATAGTCAGGATATCCCATTTGCGTTGTCGTAGTATTACTGCTCTTAGTTTTACAATTTTCCCCATAATTCTGACACTTAATGAGGGAAGAAAAATACAAAACTAAAACACAACCAACAAGAACATCAGAATATCTTCCATTTAAGCTATCTCCTTAAAAATTCTTAGTTAAAGGTCAGCCATTCCTGCCAATTTCAAAAACACCATCACCATTGTACACGACATTAAGAACACAGGAATGACCATGATGGTCCTCCATGCTTACAACGTAGCGCAGAGTTTGCACGTTCTGTTATACTTTACAGATCACTTTTCTTGAGTTCTCAGACAACATTCTCAGCACAGAAGGGATTGCTCAACATGCCAAGAGACTTTAATTACCCAGACCCATCCCAGCATCATTCAACTTTACTCAAATTCAGCACTTTCATAAACTGACAATTAACAAATAGGTTTTGAAGGTCATGAACAGCCACTCTTGTCATCACTGAACAAGTGTTCAAGTCTGTTTTAACATCACTGCTAGGTTTTTCTAACAGTTGTCTTCACTTCCTTCATACACGCTGGACAAAACAACAGCTCAGCTACTTTCATTGTGTTGTACCTTTAAGACAATGACATTGACATGTAGAAGGACTTATTAAAACTGTCTTGTTTGTTTTGCAGTGAGCATTGCATTCACGTACTTTCATGTCATCTGCCTTGATTTCTGTAAGGACTTTGACACCGTCCCACACAACATCCTTGTCACTACATTGGAGAGATAAAGGTTTGACGGATGGACTATTCAATGGATACGTAACTGGCTGGATCACCACATCCAAAGAGTTTGAATCAATGGCTTAATGTCCAAATGGAGATCAGTAATGAGTGATGTCCCTCAGCAGCCCGTACTGGGACCAGTACTGTTCAATGTCTTTATTAATAACATAGTGTACCCAGTTCGTAAGATTCCTATGCACAAAGATCACCCAACATATGATATTTAAAAGCACACCACTATTTATTGCTCTATTATAGCCTTGCATAAGCAGTTACCAGCATAAGCAGTTACAGTTCCCAGCACAAGCAGTTACCAGAGTATTGTTTTCCCTTTGTGAGAGTCTTACCAACCTGACTAAGCTGGAGACACCGCCGAGCAGGAGGATGATGATCAGCAGGGTCAGAGCAGAGAAGGGAGGGAGGCGCAGCACCCTCAGGGCGTCCCCTGTTGTTCATAGAGGGTGCTCTGGGTCCTTTCTCTCTCCCTCCTCTCCGAGCCGCCTCTGTTTATCCCCTCAGCAGATTCAGTGGCAGAGCACTGACCAGGCGATGGTGCACGCATGGCCAGCGCATGCAGCAAGGCCTGCCAAGTACGTGTCCTGCTGGCCAACAGCGGTTCCCAGACAGCAGCAACATCCTGCTCAGTAACAACCCTCCTAGCTCCCCTCTCGGAGATAACAACCCTCCTAGCTCCCCTCTCGGAGACAACAACCCTCCTAGCTCCCCTCTCCAAGGTCACATTCTCAGAGCTGGGTGCAGCTTGTAATTTCCCCAGAGTGGCCCTACACGGACCATCACTGAGATCCCTCACACACTTAGACAATGGGATGCAGTGCAATCTCAGCAAGTGTGCAGATGACACCAAGCTGAGCGGTGCCATTGATTCGCTTCAGGGACAGGATGCCATCCTGAGGCACCTTGACAGGCTTGAGGCCTGAAACCACATGAATCTCATGAAGTTCAAGAAGGCCAAGTGGAAGGGCAATCCCCAATATCAAGAGACTGGAGGGTGAATGGATTAGAAAAAAAAACAAACCAGACATGAGTCAGCAACCTGCATTTGCAGCCCAAAAAACTAATCATATCCTGGGTCTCCATGAAAACAAGCAAGGCCAGCAGATTGAGAGAGATTATTCTTCCCCTCCACTCCGCCCTCTGCCTGGAGTTCTGCGTTCAGCTTCGGGGGCCCCAGCACAAGACACAGATCTGTAAAAGCAAGTCCAGAGGAGGGCAATGAAAGTGGTCAGAAGACTGGAGCACCTCTCCTATGAAGAAAGGCTGAGAGAGTTGGGGTTTTTCAGCCTGGAGAGGGCTCCAGGGAGACCATATTCCGGCCTTTCAATACTGAAATGGAGTTTGTAAGAAAGACTGAGAGAGACTTTTTACCAGGGCCTGTAGTGACAGGACAAGGCGCAATGGTTTTAAACTGAAAGAGGGTAGATTTATATTGGAGATGAAGAAATTCTTTTAAGATTAAGGTGGTGAGGCACTAGAACAGGTTGCCCAGAAAAGTTGTGAATGCTCCACCATTGGAAGTGTTCAAAATCAGGTTGGACAGGGCTTAGAGAAACCTGATCTGCTGAAAGATGTCCCTGTCCATAGCAGGGGAGTTGGATTAGATGATCTTTAAAGGTCCGTTCCAACCCAAACCATTCTACGATTACTAGCAAGCAGTGCTACATGCCACCTTCATGACTGGTAACTACCTAAAACAGCTCTACACAAACATCATGCAATCCAAATCTGAGCACAGCAAAAGTATCACTTTTACAGATGACATGTAATAACCTAAATATTGCTTGGGCAAAAATAGTCTTCATTAACTACAACCTGAATTATCTCAGAAATCCAAGGTTCTACACCCAGCAGTAACACGACAGTGTCATTAGAAGATGACCTGAATACAAGAAAAACAAGTTCTGTCGATAGCACCAAAGCATACACCTTGAGATTTAAATCCTGAAACACTTTCTCAGCAATACATTCAACATGAAAATTTTTGAATTTTAAAATAGATGTATATAATTAAAATAAAATGTGGAATTTTGACATATATCACTTAGGAGCAGAGTATAATAAAAATGTTAGGTGAGTTTCATGTAATCGTTAGGGGTTTTCGGCCTTGTTTTAAAGAAGCAGGCCAACCTTGAACTCGAGACTTGCTGCTCCAGACGGATGCCCATAAGTCTATGGGACCTAATCGGATCCATCCCAGGGTACTGAAAAAGCTGACCAACGTTATTGCAGGAGCTCTCTCCATTATTTTTTTAACAGTCTTGGGAGTCTGCAGAGGTCCCAGTTGACTGGAAGCTGGCAAATCTTGTCCCAGTTTTCAAGAAGGGTAAGAAGGAAGACCCTGGTTATTACAGGCCTGAAATTATGGAGAAGGGTATTCTGGGAGTTATTGAAAAACACTGGAGAGGCAACACAGTCACTGGTCACAGCCAGCATGAGCTCACGAGGGGAAAGTCCTGCTTCACCAACTTCATTTCCTTTTATGACAAGGTCACCCATCTAGTTGATCATGGGAAGCCAGCAGATGTGGTGGTTTTGGAGTTTACCAAAGTTTTTGATACTGTCTCTCACAGTACCCTTCTGAAGAAAATGTCCAGCACACAGCTAGACAAGTCCATAATACATTGGGTGAGCAATTGGCTAACAGGTCAGGCTCAAAGGGTTATAGTAAATGGAGATACATTAAGCTGCTGGCCATCACCAGTGGGGTTCCCTAGGGTTCAATTTTAGGGCCAGTGCTCTTTAATGTTTGTGTGAGTGATCAGGAATTGAACGTACACTAAGTTTGCCGATAATACTGAACTAGAGGATGCTGTGGACTCCCTTGAGGATAGAGAGGTCTTGCAGAGATATCTGGTAAGACTAGAGAGTTGGGTCACCAATCATACGGAACTTAACAAGAGCAAGTGCTGGATTCTCCACCAGGGATGGGGTGTAATCCTGGTTATACATACAAATTGGAGGACAAGAGGCTGAAGAGCAGCCTTGTGGAAAGATATCTGGGGGTCTGGGTTGATGACAAGTTGAATATGAGTCAACAAAGACTAAGTTTCTTATCAAGAACACTTCTCCAAGTACGTCTTCCTCTTCAATCACAAGTTCTTGCATTGTGAATAAAAAAATCAAGCGATAATTTACCTGAAAATTAAACTATAATACAGGAAGAAAGAAAATCAGTGTACTAAATTCAGGGTTGGAGCTCTAGAATTGAAAATTCAGGTCATCTTCCTCATAGAAGCAAAGATAATCCAGCAGAGACCTATTTAAGCTGTAACACAGTTACTTTGCAGAATAAATTAGCTGACTTTCTAGAGGTGTGGGTTGATCATTTAAAATTAATTATCTCTGTCAAACAATAACTATTCAAACTATTTTTAGAAATCATACAAAATCTCCAATTTGACAAACTTTCTGAAATACAGGTTTGTATTGGACTTCTATCAAAGAAGTCTTTCATTGAAGGAAAAAAAAATTATCATCAACTTTGCTAAGTCAATTTTATTAGGTTTAAACATGTTGTTTTTCCCAGAATAAGCTCAGTGTAAACTTTTACCTGAAAACAAAAAACACATTCATGAAACTAAATAACCACTTTACTCTGCCTGCATATCTTCTAAGAGATTAAATTATACAGTCTAAACAATTTTATGAAGGACTGCTCCTACCGTTAAGTGGTTTTGAATGTGTCTGTGGACAGAAGTTCCACAGTCTCTCTCGGCACCTGTTCATCAGACAAGTGGTTCAAAATAAACAACCCTCTCCAAAATAATAAATAATGATAAACCAAACACATCCTCCCAAAAAAACCCTCTCAAATCTAATCAGAGTATCTGTCTTCTCAGTTTCTTCCCATTACATACTTGAACAAAGCAACATGACCTTCCCTTAGCCTCTCTTCTAAGGTGAAGAAATCCAGTTTTATCTCCCGAAGTGATGTGCTTCAGGCCCCTAATCATCTTGGTGATCCTCACCTGGACTTGTGGTAGTACGTAATTTCTCTCATGTACCACTGAACCCCAAACACAGTCCATGAGATGTGGCCTCGCAACTCCTAACAGAGAGGAAGAGCCACATTTTCTGGCTGCTGGCTGCACACTGCACTTTTGCACTCACCAATAAACCTTAGGCCTCTTGGCCAGTATCAATCAAACTGGACAGAACAGTCTCTAAGAGAAGCACCATGGCACATGCTATTAACTGGATTCTGAAAAGTTTCTCATGAAATATAAAAATATACTATTGGTTTAGGGCACTTTTTTCAGAACATGCTTATATTGCCTACCTCTGCACCTGAAACAACACTAACAATTAGCATTCTTGGCTTCATTCTGCCTGATGATTTTATTGCAAGGTACTATTCCATTCAAAGTTAGCCATTATGTTCTTTCTTACACTTCTCTCTGTTTTAAAAAATTATTAACAAATATCTTCATTCACATAATTACAAATCACAACAGTAGTTATGAAAATTGAGTTTTAGTCATTGCAGTGAGAAAAATACTGGAAATTAAATCAACCAACCCAATTCTGTTCTGAATCGATCACGTGCAGTCTTTCAGTGACGCCATGCTGTATTACAAACGTGGTTTTGTGGGTCGTTTCTCCCTCCTTTCTTTTTCCTTCAAGCAACTTGTTTCCTTTTATTGTTTTTTAACTAAGAATCTATTTCCACAGGGCTCCAATCTAAACACTAAAGTCAACTTTAAGTCATGTCACTTTAAGCATCTCTCTCCTCCATCGGGGCCCAAGTTCCCATGACTACCCGGTACTCGCTCTCTCAGGGTTTGTCTGAACGGCATACAGAACAGAGCGCACCAGAGAGCACTTTCACAGTTTCCTAACTGAGGAGCAAACACGAAGCCCCCTGTTGTGAGTTCAAAACAACAAGCAGTACTTCTCTAAAAAACACATAAGCTACAAAAAGCAGTAAGTACTTTCAAAAATGTGCCTAAAATAAACACAGATTCTCAAAAGGCAAAGCTAATTAATCTGCCATGACTGAAACTCTGAGCTACCAGAGAACATTTTTTTTGTTTTTCTTCACACTAGTCACATTTCAGTAAAAGGAGGTTCTCTGCTTATCGCTACCAAATGTTTTGACCAATATCAAGCGAAAGGTAAAATTGATCACCTGCTAAATGAATATGTACTGTAGCATGTAAATGTGTTCCTCAGGGGTCAGTATTGGACTGGCCCTATTTAACATCTTTGTCAGTAACATGGGATAGAGTGGGATAGAGTGCACCCTCAGCAAGTTCACCCATGACTCACCAAGCTGTGTGGTGCCGTCGACACGCTGGAAGGGAGGGATGCCATCCAGAGGGACCTGGACAGGCTGGAGAGGTGGGCCTGTGACAACCTCATGAAGTTCAACCAGGCCAAGTGCAAGGTCCTGCACATGGGTTGGGGTAATCCCAAGCACAAATATAGACTGGACAGAGAATGGATTGAGAGCAGCCCTGAGGAGAAGGACTTGGATGTGCTGGTGGACGAGAGGCTCAACGTGAGCCATCAACGTGCACTTGCAGCCCAGAAGGCCAACCGCATCCTGGGCTGCATCAAGAGGAGCGTGGCCAGCAGGTCGAGGGAGGTGATTCTGCCCCGCTACTCTGCCCTGGTGAGACCCCACCTGGAGTACTGTGTCCAGTTCTGGAGCCCCCAACATAAGAAGGACATGGACCAGTTGGAGAGGGTCCAGAGGAGGGCCACGAAGATGATCAGAGGCCTGGAGCACCTCTCCTATGAGG
>WHYT01000239.1:0-32141 GCA_009806455.1 Tetrax tetrax
GCTGTGGGTTGAGTCCAAGAGAGAAGGGAGAGAAAGCATTTCCTAAGGGACAGAGAATTAAGGATGCATAAACATTAAGAAACCTAATTTCTATAGGTTTGTTCTTCAGTGAAATCTCATTTTTTTTCCAGCCAACTTGTCCTTCTAAAGACCCAGTCAGTGCCAGAGCAGTTTAGCTGATATCTGAATACTTAACCGAGAAACTATTAGATATGAAGCTTTTTATGGAGAATGTCCAGAATATGTTTTATCATATACTTCAATTGTCTTCAAAAGGAAAAAAAAATATTTATTTAAGTTATTCTATATGTGTGGGTTTGATTATGACTTTGTTTCTGTTTTTTTTTTTTTGCTTTGAAATAACACTGCCTGTTTAGAAAATGGATGAGAAAAGTTCTCTGTTAAATAAAAATATAATGACAATTTCAGTAGCCCATTTTGTTGTATGTCTTTGGCTCCCAATTTCATGAACAGCAAAAAGAGTCATGACTGGTATTTGTTTATAGGGGTGGGACCCCCCTCTTAATGGTAGCCACCCATTTCTTGCCTGCTATGCTATGTCAGTTTTGAAGGCTGTTAGAAGGAAATATCAAAAAACCACCACAGCAAAGATGTGTGGGTGATATGGCACCTCTGGTACCTCCAAAGACCAAAAAAGGGGTTGTTTCTCCTAGCCTGATGTGTAGAGCAGAAGGAGTGTGTCCATGCTGCTGTCTGGCTGTTGGGGTCTTGTGTGAATGTGCAGAGCTACAGCTGAGCATCCAGGAGCGCCCAGGAGTTACCTAGTTTTGACTGAGTTTAAAGTCAAAATTGTGAAGTTTTGCCACTGTGTGCCTCTCAAAATCAAGTGCTGAGAAGAGGAGGACGGCATAAGAAGTAGAGAGTAGAACTCACTTGAGTTTTACATTTCTGTTGAGATGTATTTAAAACCCCAAGGTTGAAGTCTGTCTCCAAGCATCCTCGACAGACCTTTCCATCAGGTGCAACTTGTAATATATCTTGGAACAAGTGCTTGTGGTTTTGGTCCTTTTTTCACAGCTAACTATATTTCTTTTTTAGGGCTCTTGGGACTGAACAGCGCATAATATGGCACAAACAAGTAGGTGTATGACTAAGTAAGTATAGCCATGCTCTATCAGTTGTTAGAATCATAGAATCATAGAAAGGTTTGGGTTGGAAGGGACCTTCAAAGGCCATCTAGTCCACCCCCCCTGCAAGGAGCAGGGACATGCCTAACTGTTGCCTAATTCTGTTTTATTCACAATGGAAGCAAACTGGTGCTTCATTTGTACGGCAGGAATTCAAACACCACAGTAACCACACCCTCAAGGAAGCCCTGGCAGGGGACTGCTAATTCATTGTGTATTGTCATTTCAGTTTGATTGTCTGCTGCACTGCTGGGGGACTATATCATATACAGATTGCATTAACCGATGAACTACATGAAAACAACTTGCCAGCATCATGTTAACAAAGAATGCAAAGAGATCCCATGGCTTGAAGTTCCTTTGTACCTATTTGTAGCATACTTTTTTCCTCATTGCCACCTTCCTGCCTTCCTCATTGAAGACCACCCTGTTGAGTAACATTCATTTGAAGACCTGTCTGTTGAATGCCACTAGGAATTTAAATGCTAAAGAGATCGTTGCAAGAGGCTACAGCAACAGAAAAAAAAAATACGGTTTCTCCAACTGTATAATTACATGATAAATCTGCATCTGGAGATTAGCTATTAGAATTCCAATTTGTAGTATGTTCTTATGTTGATGGGATCATTAGCTCTTTCCACAGACTAGCCTCTTGATGCAATTTGGATGAAAGGATGAAGACAGTCTGTTTTTTATATACTTGTATATTTCCTTGCTACTTTAGTCATAAAAGTGCTATGAAATTTAGAGAAGAACAACACCTATGGAAAGAATTAGAAACAGATAAACAGTAATGGTTATTTTAAAGTGGGCCCAAGAAGCCAAGCTAATACATACATAATAAGGGGAGACACATAGAAATATTTTGATAACTTATCACTGAAAAGCGTCTGTTGGGAAAAAATGGGGGTTTTTTTTGCTGATATGAGCATCTGTTTTCTCTGCCCTGTTACAATTTTTTCCTTCTGTTAAATTAAAGAACAAAGTAGAATTTACTACGTGGAATTGAACCATTTATAACTCTGGGTACTTGGAGTATCTGAACACCATTGTTAGGCCAAACAGTGGCATACATGCTTTTCCAGGGCTATGTGCATGAAGGAGCTAGGCAATCCTACCTCTTATGAATGGTTTTGTAACAAACACAGACCCTTGAGGAGGAGTGGGTTGGGCTTTGAGTGCAATAGTTTCATCAGTTTTTTCCCTTTTGACATGAGAAAAGTACTAATGAGAATCTTCTGTGTGACATTTTTAGGTAGACAATGCAGCCTGGTGAAAGGAGAGTGGGCTGGCTGGCATGACTGTTGAATAACTTATTTTCTCCCTTACTCCTTACTTGTTATTTCACACTTTGAACTTTGGTCCCTTTGGCACTGGTCTGCTGTAGTTGCTTAGTTTGTAAGTTTTCGGTCTTCCTTTCTGTTTGTGCAGCACCCAGCACGGTGGAGCTCTGGAGGTGGCTGGCACTGCAGGTTTTGTACCAGGTTGTATTCCAGGGTAGTTGAAAAGTCTCACGAGCGGCCACTGAACTGTATGTGCTGCACAAGGACATGTGCAAAACAGTGTGTCTGCTCTGCAGTGGAATGAAAATTTGAGACGGACAGCCAAGCCCCCTTGGGCAAAGATGAAGGGAAAAGACAGGCTGTAGGTTGTGCAGGAGCAGGTAATAAAATCCTTATTTAAAACAAGAATACAGAAAGTCTGACTTACTCCATTATCAACTATCATGGCCTTTTTGAGTTCTGGTTTATGAACTCCACTGACTTTACTCATCTGTAATTGAGAAAAAAAATATATTTGAAGTAGTCAAAGACATTTGTCATAACTGTGTTACCTTGCTGCTTCTTTTATTCTTCATCATTGAATTGCAGTGAGTGGTTTCAAACCAATGCTAGAGTTAAAAAAATGAATAATATGATTCTTTAAAAAAATACACTGGAACTGTGTAACAGGAAACTGTGAAGAAATATTTAGAGGCAAAATAACTACTGAAAAAGCATATATTTGGCAAGCAAGCCCTACCTTCTTGAAGGATAGTGAACATCAGGCTGCCCTGAGCTAAAATGGAATTGGATTAACGTAGCAGAGGACTGGATGTAGATGACTGTCTCCACCTCTAACTGTTTACGTTCTCAGGGGTAAATCAACACCTCTGCAGTTATTGCCTTAAAAATATTCTGCTGGAAAAATTTGCCACATGTACGTAGCTTAAAGGGAAAGGGGCTGCTCTGAGGGAGCAGATTTTGAAACAGTGGAAGTATGAAAGAACGAATCCTTTTTCTGTTGCTCAGTAATACAATGACCTCACCAACAGCAAGACCAAACCATCTGACTTCATAATTGATCTTCTTCCTAAATTAACAGAGGAAACCAATTTTTTCAAGGGTGACGACGTTACTGTCTATTCACATAATTGCATAGTTGTGATATAAGAAACCGAAATACATGTTGTTGGCCCTTCAGTTATGCTAACAGTGACTCTATAGGGTGTTCATCCTCAATCAGATGTATTTTCCTCTTGTGCTGCCCTTTCACCCCAAGATGTTTCATTCCGGTCTTGAAAAGTTTATAAATGGTTTTGTGACTAAGAATTTCCATATTTTTAAAGATAAGTAATGTGTATTTTATTGAACATTGTTTAGGAATCAAAGCTTGCCTGGGGATAAAGAAATAAGAACTGTTATACCCTGTAAAAGAAGGATGGTGACACTGTGAACCTTACCTGATTCAACATTTTTGTGCTTAAACATGTCTTATTTGGAGATTGAATTTATAAAGATTGCAAGATAATGTCTGTGATTTGATAATTACTTCAAGGCTGATGTTATATTTACATCAAGGAAAATAGAAGGCCTGTTTATTTATGAGCTGGTAAAATATTAAATGATATCTCAGTCTTGATTTAGATTATATGAGGAAAAAGCATAAAACGGCTGCCAAGACAAAATTTATAATGCTGGGCAGGTTTCTATGGTCTTTACTTAATGTCATTATAACAAAATTTGTTTTGCGGTAATGCAGTTTCAGCAGGGAAATAATTAACAGTCAGGCCATCATCCAAGGGTAGGAGCCATGTTCAAGTTGGGCAGCCAGCCCAAAGTCACTGCAACAAATCAAATGCTGAAATTGAATCCAATCTCCAAAAATTCAATAAAATACATAAATGCAGAGGTTAAGAAATGAATATAAAAATTGTATTTGGAGAAAGGCAAAAATATATAAAACATAATCCTAGCTAATGTCAAAGGGAGAAATATTTTGGAGTGGGATAGCAAACACCACAACTCATTTGAAAACATAATTAATGTGTTAGATAAAAGTATAGCTGGTATTTAAAGTTCGCTAGCCAGTTAAAGGGATACCGCCAAGCCCTTTAGGCTTAAAATGGAGTCACAACATTTAGCTGTATAAAGAAAGAAATGTGGAAGGGTAAGCTCTCAAAAATACAGACCAATTTTATACCTTCTTTTAGGCAACTAACTCATGGAGTGTACTTAAGCAGGTGAAGCTTTATGAGTGCAAAAGTGGTTGCTGGTGCATTGTGGTTTGGCAGTGAAACAAATCCCTTGCATAGAGATGTGTTGGTCTGAAATAGGATCGATCAGGCTGTGCTTCAGAGCTCATGGGAAGGACACCTCTTAAAATAAGCCTAAATGATAGCTCTGAGTGGAAGGCTAATCAAACTTATGTCTTGATGGAGTCTTCCTCTTCACATGTGTCTTGCTGAAACACGAAAGCCTCTTAGGGGTCTTCTGCCCCACAACACCTGTGCCTAAAGGCAGAGCACCAGAATGGGAAATAGTGAGTAGCGGTGGTCCTGACCTTGGTTAGTTAGTTGTTAAATGACATTGCTTGCATCGTCACCGAGTTTGGGAGAGCTGGCCAAATTCAGAGGAAGGCTGCCCCTCTGAGGCATGGGCATGAGAGAGCTAAAGCTCATCTTTCAGAACCAAGATGGCCCAGCGGGATCCAGCCCGGAGAAGGGCAGACTAGAAAACAAACAGCAGGTCCTGCACCCAGTGCTGCCTCTGACTCGGGAGGTGAAATGGGTTATTTAATCTCTTTAACTTGAGTTATTCTGTTCCTTAACATGACCCCAGTCCTCTATTGGTAATTGGATGGGACAACTGCTGTTCTCAGTGCCTCCACTCGCAGTGGCTGTGTGGGCCCCTGTGAGCACTTGTTCAGATGCTATAGGAACTACTTTGCCGCTCCATGTTCATATGATCTGGATGATCGACTTAAATTTCTCAGGAAGTTACTTATCCACGTCCCCAGTATACTTTCCTGGCATGTGTGTGAGTATTGCACTTTGATGGCACTCACAGGCAACACACAGTCTAGCAATAAGAACAAGGACTTTAATCTGATCTTCTTCCCAACTGAGATGTCTTACTCAACTGGATATAAAGATGCGTGAACAGATGCTGTCATCTTCAGTCAGACTCACTGTAGTTTTATTGGTGCTTTATACGGCACTTGCCATCCAAGTGCCCTCTTCCAAGAGTAACAAAAGCAATCATGATAGAGTGTTCTCAGCACCACTGAAAATCTCAGTTGTGATGTGGTTTTAGGTTTGGTTGTTTTTTTTTTTTTAAATTTAATTAATTTAAATACTCAACTGTGGGCAACTAAAATAGAAAATGCTGCTCTGAATTTTTGATGTCTTCCACTCTTTCTAAATGGTAAAATAAATGCATAATTCTGCAGTAATTTTCATGCAGAGGACTAAAAAATATTTCGTAGTCAATAAGTAGATATACCAGACCACCAGAGAAAGATTTAGAAGCAGGAGTAGTGGTCTGCTGCGATGATGCAGAGCAAGTGGCCAGGTGGCCTTCCATCCTGTGGTCTCACGTCACATAGGAGAAAGCGAGGGCTTGTGACGCAGGCTGAGAACAGTGAGGAGAGGTAGCCTGGGGCAGAGCTGTGTGAACCCAGAGCAGCTGGGAAATGGCCAGAAACCTGGGGAAAGGCTCAGAGATGAGGTGTGAGCAGGGTTTGCTTCCTTGGGGCAGTGGCGTGACCGCTGCAGTCAAATCGTCGCTCTTATTTCAATGCAGTTGGAAAGATCTCATTCAGCACTTAGCAGACACAAGCACAGGGACTGAAATAACGCGGCATTGAGACACAAATACATCTCAGCACCCAGTGATCACCAAAAGCACACAATATCCACGGGAACAGCAAAGCCTGGCAAGCTATTTAACAAAATTTGCCAAGATCATTATTTTTGAGAGGAAAAAAATTTGATTGGGTCTCTCTTGATTGCTGGGAACATGACTTGAGTACACTTTGCTGACCTCTGCCGTTCATGTATTTCTGCTTATGGAACTGAAATCAATAACTTAATTTTAGCTGTAAATATGGTTTTATTTTGCTTTCCTGAACAGCAGTAATTTCAAGATCTCTTTCAGTGGCACCTTGATTTGAAAAGAAAAAAAACCAAAGCCCCAAAGAAATCGATATTAATGATATATATCTAGGGTAATTTCTGTCCTTTTAATGATGATCATCTTGGTTTGTAGGAGTATTACTGAGCTTAGAATGTGCAGTTGTTATCTTTTTATTCAACTGCTGTCTCATGTTCCAGACTAAAACGTATGCTTGGGTAGTACAGAAAATATAAAAAATAGCTAGGTTTGAAACTGTTTCTGAAACTGTTATGTTTTTGTGCTGCTGTGAAGATCCAGAGTTCACCATGTTAAAATCTGTGTTAGAAACCCCACACCTGTAAAACAAACCTTGGTGAGAAATGGAGTAGTTCCCAGAATGTTTATTCTGCTGTTATCTGCTTTTCATTTGACAAGGCAGGAGAGAAAACTATTTGGAAAAAGTTGTTAAAGTCAAACAGAAGACATGCTTACGCACATCAACATACCTTTCCTCCCATTTTTTAGCAGTGGGTTTGGGCAGACGATCTGCTGATTCTCCTTCTGTGCTCTGAGAGGTTCTGCTCAGGGGACATCTCCTTTACATAGAGACTGATCTAACAAAGCACTTGCTGCCTATGGAAATTTAAGTACGAGAATAGTCCTAGGGATTTCACATTGAAAAAATTACGCTTAGTGCCTAAGTGCTTTACTGCATTCTCCACCTTCATTTTTTATGAGACGAGTTCCAAATTGGTGTATCGCTGCAACCAAAATGCCTCCAGCAAATGCCATGAGTTGTGAGCCCTTAGAAAAGGGTAAGGACAGTAGCTTGTTGCGTGACTCTGTGATTCAAACAAGCTGTGTAAGGCGGTAAAGTGAAATAATTTCATTTTTCAAGGGAATATGTGATAATAGGTGTTGGAACTTCAATACAAATACAATATCTGAAAACTGTGTTGTCCATGCCAGCAGTTTCCTGAGCATCTGTGTTCACGTGCCACGTACCTGCCTGGAAAATAAATAAAATTGAGAGAAGGCCTACCAAAAATCTGAGTTTTCAGGACTGGAAATGAAAATAATGTATGTGTACTTGTCAGATACCTAATGGCTGGAAACACAAATGAGCTCTGCAGTGTCTTGGGGAGAGCCTGCAGCTTTTAGCAGTGTTGTGTTATGTATGAATGTGATTTTTCTCTAATCTGTACATATTTACTCTTCTACTTCTCCCCTTGCATTCTGCTTCTGTTTCTCTCCCATTTGAAACAGACTCAAATACTACAGAAATTTTGAGGAAAATTCTTTCACTTGTGGGATTTTTATTCTCGATGGGCTTCCTTATGCTTTTTTTGGTAACCGCTGGTTCCAGACTTGCCAAATACTAGAGCGTTACTCTATCTACTTTAATGCCACAGGTTCTTCTTTTCACCTGTTCCTTCATAGTTTCTGAACCCAGTAAGGAAGTGGCAGAAGTCCAAGGACCTCTGTTTGGCAGTGGAGCTTCAGCAGAGAAGTGGGTGGCTAAACAAGAGCAGTTGATGAGAACAGATCACCAGCTGCTTGAGTTTGCTTTGATTTATACTTGGTGTCTCCCAGGGACTTGTAAGAGTAATATTTATTTTCTAATTTCTGGGGTGATCCCAAACATACCTTGTTTGCTCAGCTCATAACCATGAGTTGCATCCTGGGGATATCCTGGAAACAGAATCTGAGACTTAGTCTTGGCTTCTGTGTTTCTGAAGCAAGGCTGATAATGGTGTTCTCCACCACAAAGTGGTTCTCTTACAGAGCAGCTGCAGATCACACTGAGGGTTCACCCAGCCCAACACCCTGGGACCGGGACAGTGGCGTGGAGCAGAAGCCAAGGGCAGAGTTAGACCAGGGCAAACGGAGGGTACGATGCTGCCCCTAGCCTCTGACCATTTGTAGCTTAAGCAATTTCCAGAGCTGGTGTAATTTCTCTGTTTAGTAATCTATGACGTATCTCTGTTCGAGTGCTTACTCTGTCTGTCTCCTGTGGGCGTACACTTCAAGCATTCACAGTGGCCTCTGGCAAGAAACTCCACAAGTCTGTTACACTCTGGAGAAAAATCCACATTATTTTGTTTGTTTTGCAGTGCATTTCATAGCCCCTAGTTTTTGTACTGGAAGGGTCAGAGCGTAATTAATTTCTTCTCCACCTCCTCCGTCAGAGAAGCGTGTGCTCTGTTAAGCACACACGTAACAGAATATTAAGCGCTTGATGAAGTCCAGTGGGAATAAATGAAGCCTTAGCCCAAGCCTAAACGCAAGCTCATCTGCAAATGCTTTGCTGAGCGTGAGGGCTCCAACAGCAGTGCTGCAGAGCTAAACTCATTTTGTTCTGTTTTAAAGTGGGACTCCCTGCTCTGAGCCTCTGTTTAGGTGTAGACATTTAAAATGTCACTTCTAAACCTCTGCTTTCCTTGAGACCATTTTTCCCCTCTATCTCTGTTTGTTATCTGCTGCCTCAAAAACCGACTGGTTTATTGAGGTTTTAAATAAAGTGGGCATGTCATTCCCACATAGCATCTGTTCCTTTAACTCTTGCGTTCCTCTCATTTCCATTTGTTCGTTGTCCCAGGTCAGAGGCCACCAGCATGATGACAGAAGTGAGGACCTGTACTCATCTGGCCATCTCTCAGGGGCTGCAAGATACAAAAATTGTGCCAGCACCAAATGGCACTTCTGAGTGATTAAACAACCAAGTGAGAGCAGTCATTACATTAGCATTGCTATGTGGCTCCTCTGGTGTTTGCACTACTCTAATTATTTTATTTATAAAAATCCAGATGCATATATCCATAGATAAAAGACCTAGAAATAATGGAGGATAACTTAAAGCAATGAGAGTCCTCATGTATGTGCCCAAGCATGTTTCTGAATAATGCCTCCTAAAGTCCTTGTCCCAGTCCACATTCCTTTTCCCAGAGCTTTATTTCTGGGTCTGTGACCTGCAGAAGGTCTGATCCCAGCTACAGAGCAGGCAGCAAGAAGTTTCATAATAAGCTTGTTTTATTAGTAGCTAAAAACTGAATCAAACTACGTAAGGATGAGGGGCCAGATGAGGCTATACTGTTAGGTGTCTCAGACCCCATGTGCCACCTCTACGCTGACTGAGGAGTCACCTGGAGATACCCAACAGAAAATCAGAGGGCAGAGGCAAATCTGACACCTGCCCCTGGCTTGGGAGAACTTCAGGTAAGCACCTCTGCCTGCCCGGGACACGAGGCATAGCATCGTCCCTGGAGGAGACACCCCAGAACCAAAGGGGGTTTTGGATCTCAGCTCTTTCTGAGGCTGTCATCGGTCATGAGAGGCAAAAAAAAGTGTGTCTGTGCAATCTCTGTTTTATTCAATAACTTGCAAACATTTGCTAGAATGAACAAGGTGAAGAAAAGGCATATCGTAGTGGAGGAGATGGAAGGTTAGGTGCTGCCTTGCCAAATATTTCCTTTCTTCCTCTTCTTAGCCTATATATGATACTCAAATACTGCCAGCAAAAGCTATAGTTCAGAATGGAGAAACATTATAGATTTGTAATATAAAGAATTTGATTTTACTGTTGTCTTTTCTTCTTTTCTCCAAATGACCAAACCATTTAAATAAAGATTTAAGGGGGAAAACTATATCTTTAGTTGCAGAGCAGTCACAGAAAACACCAGTTTACTGGTGGTTTTCTCAAAATGTTGACTTTGGGGGAAAGAAGGGAAGGGAAAGGGCATGTGCCTTTGCAGCCATTCCCGCACTCCTCCTCTGCCACCCTCAAACAGCTTGTGCCGCAGTGGGGGAATTCTGAACCAGGCTGAAGTCCCTCAGGACATATATTCATGAAAAACAGGACAAACAAAATCATGACCTGAAAGCGGATGTCAAGGTGAGGGATGATTTTTTTTTTTTTTTTTCAGTTACTATGGGAGTTCATTGCAATCTGGGAGAGCTCCGTTGCACGCAGACGGATGGTGCCCTCCTGGTGGGAATCGCCCGTGTAGCGGAGCAGCAGGTTTGAGGGCAGCCTCCCAGCAGAGACCAGCGCCTCACCTCAGAGATCGTTAAATACCCTGGGACCAAGGTGGTGAGCGCCCGCTGCCGTGGCGTTGTGGGTGCTGGCGGTCTGGACTCCTCGCCTGGGGCACCTCTTCCCCTTCGGGAGAAAAACTGCGAAGTCAGCGTAGGGAGCCCCTTGCTCATCATGGCATGCCCTTGTACTCGCCCATGGGGGTTGGCATCAGGGAGAGTTTGTAGAAACGTCAGCTGTTGCAGCCTGGCACAAAACCAGAGACAGACTAACACTTAAAAAAGCCACATGAGCCTTCTTATGTGAGCAAAGTTTTCAGAGTCGTCACAAAATGCATTTGGGATATCGCGATGGAATCCTGGTCAGCCTCCTGCCAGCACGTTTTGGAGGGCTGCAGAGGGCCCAGACCTCCCACCCGCCCACCGTTCAACCCACTGCCCCTCTGGGCAGACAGGCAAAGAGAAATGCAAAGAACAGTTGCTATTTAATTTTATAAAAATAGGATAGCTGGAGAAACCAGCTTGGAAAGGAAATGAGAGACCTGGAAATAGAGACAAAGCACACCAGGAGAAGAAACTATGCAAACACCCATGTGTGGTGTGGTTTAGCAACCAAAATATTGTCAAAATATTCCCAGCATCCCCAAGGAAATAGGGAAAAAAGGCTCTCACTTTACAGATCCTGGTGTTTGTGGGATCCTAATAAAAATTTACCCTGGCAGTAGCCATATTGTAACTAGCAGATTTCCTTAAATTCAGCTGTATCCTCTTCTACTTCCCCCAAGATATTCCTGAGGGAATAATGCATTCTCATGTCATAGCATTTCATGGTATAACATCTGGAAGTTACTAGCAAAGGGAGGAAGGATCAACCTCCCCTACAGTTTACCTCAAATCTCACATAATTTCTGTGATTAACTATCTAAAGGAGAGATCTTGACAAGAGAGCCCACAGAGCTCAGATAACATTTTGCAGGGAAGAAACTTTGCTGTGGAAAGGGCAAGTTCCTCAGAGATCCACCCAAAAGCACCTTTGTACTGATCTCACTTGACGGAGCAGACTGTGCCAGGGCTACGTGTGCCAGGGGCACCACGTGGTGTGAGGGCAGGTTTCCTCCATCCTTGCTCATCCTCTCTTCTTGGAGATTTCAGGTCACAGATCTCAGCAGCAGAGGATTTATTTCCTTTGTTCCTTTTACCTCTCCAAAACTGGGTAAAGCCATGTACCTGTAGAAACCCAGATTTCTTTGTGTGGTTGTCCTGGTTCTGACCAGGACAGAATTTTCACCTGAGCTGGGAGGGGAACTGGAGCTGCTGGCCCCTGTGGCTGGGGCACCCAGCTGGGACAAGTTACCCAAATTGGCCCAAGGGCTGTTCCATCCCCTGTGACCCCATGCTCAGTGTGTCAGTGAGGAGGGGACTGAGGGGAGGCTCCTGCTACTTGAGAGGAAGCTGGGCATCAGGATCTGCTGTGAGTTTTTGTGTCATATTTGTTTTCCATCTTTGTTTTGTTTTCTTCTGTTATTTCTCTTAAATGTTTTTGTTGTTTTTTTTTTTTTAATCTCAACCCATAAGTTTTGCCTTCTTGACTTTACCAATTCCCCTCTCTGTCCTGCTGGAGGGTGGGGGCAGTGAGTGAGAGACTGTGTAGCTTGGTCCTGAGCGGGGCTGAACTATGACAATGGTTTTGGGCAAGGGCAATTTTTTCAGTTCTCTGTATACAGAGCGGCCAGTGCAAAGAGCTTCTTTTGCTGCTGGGGCTGGGTTGTGTGTCCGTAAAGTAGGTGTGGATGTTGGGAATGCAAATGCTGAGTATATTTTCAGGTGCATTTAGAAAAATCCAAGCAAGCCCCTTCTAACAAAATATTCTGTTTCAGTCAATATTCGTCATGCTTGGATTGGTCATTCCTGGGCATACTGCCCTTTATCTGTATCATTTTGTAGTCAGTTCATAGAAGAATGTCAAGCTGGCTGACTGGAAATCTTTGCTGTAATATATACACAAAGGGCAGATCTGTAAACTCGACAGGGGAGCAGATATTCACACAATTCATTGCCTCTGGCGTGGCTAGAACTGCTGAGGTGAAGGGCCGCTTACTGCTGGGATCGGGGAATTCATACCCTGCCACAGATGGCTGCTTTGCTCAGGACTGTAAAGACTAACACATGGAAACGTAATGATATCTTGCTTTGTAGATCAGGTTAAAAAAATTTATTGATCTCTTAGGACTTAGCACCGCTTCAGATGTGCAACATCTGGCCTATAAGAAATAGAAATGCATGCATGTGAAATAAATGTAGTATAAAAAGCGAGAAGTAAAGAGTAAAACTTTACCAAAAGTATCATGGATGTAAATGTTGATCTACATCAGCACCTTCTTTCATTACTGACTAATGCACAGAATGGGAAGGCCCAGAAGAACTGCTGTAACAGCATTCGTATTGTTTTCTTAGAATAGCTAGTGTTTGAAGGGACCTTTAAAGGTCATCTAGTCCAACCCCCCTGCAAGGAGCAGGGACATCTCCAACCAGATCAGGTTGCTCAGAGCCCCGGCCAACCTGACCTTGAATGTTTCCAGGGATGGGGCATCCACCACCTCTCTGGGCAGCCTGTGCCAGTGTTCCACCACCCTCACTGTAAAAAATCTTTTCCTTACATCTAGTCTGGATCTACCTCCTTCTATTTAAAAACCATTACCCCTCATCCTATCACAACAGACCCTGTTAAAAAGTCTGTCCCCATTCTTTCTATAAGCCCACTTTAGGTACTGGAAGGCCGCTATAAGGTCTCCCCAGAGTCTTCTCTTCTCCAGGCTGAACAGCCCCAACTCTCTCAGCCTGTCCTTGCAGGAGAGGTGCTCCAGCCCTCTGATCATCTTCGTGGCCCTTCTCTGGTCTCGCTCCAACAGGTCCATGTCCTTCTTATGTTGGGGGCTCCAGAGCTGGACTGAGTACCCCAGTACGCAGTTCCCTCAGGACTCATGGATGCATCTCATCAGGTCCCATGGAGTTGTACACCTTCAGGTTTCTTAGATGATCCTGAACTTGCTCTTCTGCTACAGTGGGCAGTTCTCCATTCTCCGAGTACCTGCTTTTGCTTTCTGTGACTTGGGTGATGTGGCTAGAGCCCTCACTGGTGAAGACTGAAGAAAAAAAGTCAGTGGATACCTCAGTCTTCTCCGTGTCCTTGGGTAACCAGGTCTCCTGTTTACTTCTGGAGAGGGCTCACATTTTCCCTGGTTTTCTTTTTATCTGTGACATAACTAAAGAAGCTTTTCCTGATGTCCGTGACCAGATTTAATTCTCTCAGGGCTTTAGCCTTCCTGACCTGATCCCTGGGTGCTTGGACAATCTCTCTGTAATCTTCCCAGGCTACCTGTCCTTGCTTCCACTCTCTGTAGGCTTCCCTTTTGTTTTTCAGTTGGTCCAGGAGCTCCTTCTTCATCCATGCAGGCCTCCTGGCATTTTTGTTTGACTTCCTCTTCATTGGGATGCATTGCACCTGAGCTTAGAGGAGGGAGGTGCTCATTCAATATCAACCAACTTTCCTGTGCCCCTCTTCCCTCCAGGGCTTTATCCCATGGCACTTTACCCAGCAGATCCCTGAGGAGGCCAAAGTCTGCTCTCCTGAAGTCCAGGATAGAGAGCTTCCTGCATGCCCTTCTTGCTGCCCTAAAGATCTTGAGCTCCACTATCACATGGTCCCTGCAGCCAAGGCTCCCCTTGAGGTCCATGTTCTCCACCAGCCCCTCTTAAAGTGTCTTCCAAATTAACTTGACTTCATCTTTACCTCTCCTCTTTCCTTCCCTTCTCAACTGTTCCCTTGTGATGTATTTATTGAATATTTAAGTTACTGCAGTTTCTATTGGTCTTTAAGAAAAAAAAAAAATATGCAGCACCCGCATATGGTTTTGAACAGCCTGACTCACAGGACTTCATTTTTTAAGGATATAAGTGACAGTTTTAAAGAGTTTCACTTGTGGGGTTGTTGAAGATTTTTTTTTTTTCCCCTACCTTTCCAAGAATATTCCTCTTTTTATGTTTTTAAAACAGAATTTTTATTTCTATTGCTTGAGGAAAACGAAACTAAGCACCAGGGAAGGTGACCTTCCTCATTCAGATTAGATGCGTAGCGTTTCTCATTTAAAAAAAAAAAAAAAAAAAAAGCTAAAAAAGGATAAAAAAGATGAAGTACTTGACAGTGCACCCATATCAATCTTCCCAGATCCTAATTTTTAGGAGGATGAGGGGTTTCTAAGTTAGTCTTTCATCAGTCTATCAGGACATTATTTTCCCTTATAAACTGTAAGTTCTGTTTGCATTTCCAAAGAACTGACAGCGCTTCACCTTCTATCCATCTGGTCTGTCTTCACCTTCTATTGAAGTACAGCTGCCACAGTCTCAGGAGCACAAATTGGAAATGTGTTTAATTGTGTATAACAACGCTGACCCACAGGGAAGGACAGAAGCAAATCAGAATCCAGCAGAAACAGCAGGGAATCTTCAGATAAAAATATAGCTAAAAATGAATAGTCAACTAATATAATTTTCTGAAAATAAATCTCACTTCATCTCATCCCTTACAATTAGGCTTAAAAGAGATATTACAGGTATCATATGGAAGGTATCTGGTCTACCTGTCACACCCTATAGCTAGTATTTGGATCAAAACCCACTAATTTCTAGTTGCTTCTGAATTTGCTTAGGTAGGATACGCTTTCTGAGGTGCTCGTGTCCTTGCACGAAATCAGTGGGTACTGATGGAACTCAGCTCATATGCCCACCCCGCCAAAATACAGGCTCCCTAGATAGCCCAAGTCAGGAATGTCAAATGAATGCTTGCTCCTGAAAATTTTGATTGTAACCTGCTAGTGCATGATGGACACATGCCAGAAAATTGGTCAGGATTGTAACAGCCTGTTCTGGCTAGTAAGACAGGACCTGAGATATCCACAGGCATTTAGGGGTTACAGCTGCCATAAATGATGGCACTTCTAATGGCATAATAGCAACTGTATTCTGAGACTTTAATTCAGCAACTGGATGGTGAGTGATACGATTTTGTGTAGGTTCTGCATTGCTGTTTGCACAAAACCAGTGCAGCAAGCACAAGAGCCCAGAATGTGCCTTCGATGTGCTTGCTTTTCTGGGGCAGAGGCTATTATTCTAGTGGTGAAGGGAAGAAAATAGAGCAGCCGTGCGCTGACAAACACGGGCAGGGCTTTTTGGCAAATGGCCCCCCAGAGTAAATAGCTTGTTACACAGGAGGATTTCAGCCCCATTTAGCTGAAATTGTCGTGTAGAATGTTTAGCTAGTAAGAAGAATTTGAAGAACAGAAATTTGTTGGTCAGAGGAATGCTGTCTGTTTAAGGCAGGTGAAAGCAGTAAGGTCATTCTTGTAGAAAGCTTTTGGAGACTCCTGTTTTCACCGAGGTTATTCTGATTTAATAAGACCCTGCATCTTCATGCTGAGCCCATGTGCATGGCAGGGCATGCTCTAGAGTTCTCTTTAGCTTCGGCCATTTTTCTAGTCATTCCTGAATGTGTTTTGTAGATGAGTTAGTCTGCTGAGGAGATTCGGTATTCATGGTAGCAATTACCTTCTCTACCTTCCAGTCATCTTGAAGGACTCATTTGGTGATGTCTATCACATAAAATTGTGTTGGAACCCCATTAATTAATTAATATTAGCTGCTAATGGTTATGCGATTAATTGCATTTGGGAGAATATAAAATTGAGTAAATAACTTCAAAGTGTTGAGTTCTCTTTGGCAAGCTAATAC
This sequence comes from Tetrax tetrax, assembly GCA_009806455.1. Lineage (NCBI taxonomy): Eukaryota > Metazoa > Chordata > Aves > Otidiformes > Otididae > Tetrax > Tetrax tetrax. The sequence goes on from WHYT01000239.1 coordinate 16,340, forward strand.
AGCTCATCCTGCCCAATTACATTGATAAGATTTTAAACTAATTGAGCTCACACTGTGCCTCTCCATTGCCTGACATTCGGTAGCACACAGAGATTAAAGGGATTCAGGGGATGGTGTGCTTGTAAAACCAGGACTAGTCACTCCTGGTTCTCATTTAAGCATAAATACATATTAATTCACCACTGAACAATACTTTATATGGAGGTTGCCATAGAGATGAGCATTTTGAGAAGTCTGGGGCTTTTGCTGGCATTTCAGGTTAAAAATGATGACCTGGGTTACTCCGGACCTCATTACACAACGGCAGGTGCACATCCTGCAATGTGACCAGTTGCTCACCATGGCACCATAGGAGCAGAGGACTTGCCATAATGGATTAAATCATTTGTTCATCTAACCTGACACTTTGCCTTCTGCGCTGATATTCTTGAGAAAGGTGGAAGGCTCCCATAACGCCTATTACCTATCCAATTATGCTGTATGATGTTCAGGGAGGAAACATCCTTCCAGAGCCCTGCAGGTAATTAGCTTACACCCAGAAGCATGATATTCAATTACCCTTATTATTTCAGCATGCCGAGCGGCAAGAGGTGGTTAATGATTGCATGAAATTATCAAGCCTTTTAAAAAAATCTACTCAAAGTTACCAGAACCTTACATTGCATGCCAGCAAAACCCATATGAAGCCCACTAGCAGAGTGACAGATTATTCACTTGCATGGCAAAATTTGTCTTTTTGAGCCTCTTGTTCATACCCACGGAGTCAGTCTTGAGGGACATTTTACAGGATGCTAATGTTCATCCAGAAGCAAATCTATTATTCTCCTCTACTCAAGCTCCTGCTTGCTTTTTTTTGCTGTACAGAACTGGCTATTTTTCAGAGAAGGTTTTGGGCTGCCAAACTCTCAGCTTCTGTTGAAAAACTTTGGATTCAGAAGTTGCTGGTGACCATATTGATGGTATGCTGACGTCTTCTGCCAGTCACCAGACTCCCAGCAAAACACTCATAATAATGGAGAGGACCTGATAAAATCCTTCAGTGTTGTCAAGAAATGCTTTAGGAGGATTAATTATTTTTCATTGAATAAGAATGGGCGGCTGGACTAATTAATAGATTAACTCTTTGGAGAAGAAAACTGAAGTTCCTTAGGCAGAACAAACTGAACATTGAAAATGGAGTTATCTTTAAACAACTGTCTTTTTAAAAAAACTTGGCAGTAGACTTGGCACTTGAACAGCTATTTCCATTGTCATGGAAAAGCCAGGCCCCAGATGCAAAGCTTCACATAAATAATATCGGAAGACAGTATAAAAACATTCCCGTTGATCAACAGTGACTGGGTACTGTATCAGACCATACAAGAGAGGAGGTAGTAAATAATGAGTATAACTGCTGTGAGAAATTATACATTTGGTAACTATTTAAACTAAACAAGAGATCTGGGCTGGAAACTTTATGTCCTCTAAAGAAAGCATAAAAAAGGACATGATGACAAAATGAGTCTGCATTTTTGATGATACCAAACAAGTGCTGAATTTTGTCAAACTGACGTTACGAATCAGCTGCAGGTGAAATTTCTCAAGACCTTCAGTCTCTGAAGGACATATACTCTGATTAAGATGTATTGAATCATTACTTATTCAGTAAGAGGCAGTTAAGTTCTTCCTGCTAATAATTCAAGGAAAAAGTGTTACCTTTAAGGCTTAAACAAGCTAACTGTATTTTAAATGTAAAACTCCCTGCTAAACCCAAAGTTGGGGGGATGGATGCCTCTACAGCTGCAGAGTGTCATCTGAGAATTTAGAGTGCCAGGATGTCAGTTAAATTGCAATCTCCCACTTTTCACCAGTACTGACTGGATTAAATGTATATTCTGTAAACACATCTCTCCACTGATGTCCGTGGCACTGCCTCAGTAAATACCAGGACTCATTTTGGCCTATTTCACATTTGCGAAGTAATCATTTAATCCTAGAGCCTTTACAGAAAAAGACCATTTGACTAAGTGGACTTTTAAAATGGACTAGTTGGGGAATGTGAATTTTAGTCGTTGAAGCTGATGGTGGCTTTTTAGGCACGGTCTTGGGATTCACAAAGAGGGTGTCATAATTTGTATTCCTCAACAATAGACCTGTTGCTCATTGCCAACAAAAGCCAGCTGCCTTCTCATGAGTCACAGTGAGCACACAGAGACAAAATATCACTTTGCCAAACTTATTTGATTATAGCAAAATTCTTTTTCCCTAATATATGTTTCCTGTAGAAGGTGGTAGGAGAAAGTGAGATCAATCAGTTAAAAATGCTTTCTTTTCCACACAGGGATTAAAATTTCAAGCTATGTTATCAATTCAAATATTCTTGAATACCTACAACTGTAGCTTATTGAATAAAGTGAGTGTAAACTAGAAAAATGGGTGGGTTTACTTCTCTCATTAATCAGAGGAATAAATTGCATTATGATGTTGATGTTCTCCTGGAACAGAAAACAAATGATTCTGTGAAAGTCATATAGGAAATAACACTGAACTGCTGCAAGTCTTCTAGCAACCGCCGCCAAGAGCCGCAAACATCAGAGGTAAATGAATAATCACCAGCAGAGCAGAACAGCCATCAGACATAATGATAGAAAACCTCCTGTCACACTCACAGGCATCAACCTTTCTGTGCAATTACGAGTTGGCAGAAGCAAACAATTGGCTTTAAAACAAGACAAAGAACTACAAAAAGAACCTGGCTTTTTGCTTCAAGTGAGTGGATTGAGAGTGAATTCAGATGCTCTGTTTGGAAAAGGAAATAAATAAGAACATATGCTTTTGCACCCTTCAAAGAAAATTCAACATAAGAAGAAAAATCAAACTATTCTAAATTATTGCTGCTTAATAAGTCAAGCAAGAATGATACAAAATGTACAACTCTTCTGTAACTCTTCTTAAGTAGGACATCTCATGAAAGGCTTCAGATTTATGTCCCCCTTAAGAGGGGTACAGAGAAATGGCAGCGGGGAGTGTCATTAGCTGGTGAACAGCAAAGGTAGGATAAGGGGGAACACTAAGTCCGTGTCTTCTTCCTCTTTTGCTCTGGTGGAGTGCCATTGACTTCTTCTGCGTCACTTACACCACTGAGAGGAGAATCATTTCACATCCTGTGTGGCCCAAAACGCTTTAAGGACCATTTGTTTTAGTATTTCATTACGAGCTATTTTTATTTTGCAAAGGAAGTTGCCAAAGGTGATGTAGGATGTGATTTACGGGGCATGTAGTAAGATACACTGACTAAAGAAGGGACAATTTAGAAAGAGAAAACCCAGAGGAAGTGTGCTGGAGACAGAGCACAATTGATCTGCTCAGTGTCACCAAATAAAACCAAGATAATGTGACTTTGCAGAGTGATTTCCCTGTGGATGCTTTTCTTTCTGTGTGGATTTGGGAGTCTGAAATGCAGAACTATGGGATTTGACTGATTTGTTTTTTTTTCTTTTTTTTTTTTTTTCTTTTCTGAATGTCTGCTAAATTCTAATTTCCACATCCTAAATCACTCCAGTGACAAGTGGATAGCGGTATTTCACCGATCGCTATCTTTGACAGAGTCCAGCTAATTCATGCTGAAAATATTAGAAAAATACAAACCATATATCTCATGACTGAGCAAGAGGGCTCAGTTTCAGGGCAAAAAAACCCAAAGGTATGTTCTCTGCTGCTAAAGGATTATCTTCTTATGAATAAATTCATTCAATTGGAATGCAGACCATTGTGCTATGTGGAAGGTTTAGTTTCAGGATTTCAGTAAAATGCTAGGTTGACCAGATGTTTTTTGATCACTATTTGCATGGTAATATTTTACTGATGTAGGCCTTTATTCACACAGCTATATTCCCTGGGACTTCATAAAACTGTGTAAATAAATGAAGAGAAATTTGACACTTGATTGTAAAAAATAGCTTTTCAGGCAGTCACCTTCAGAATGTGTAGATACTTCAGGGGATTTTAAAGTAACCTGAAAAATAGTGTCAAAAAAGTGTCAGTGTGACAAAGATGGGATTTATTTTTCAGAAAAAAAAAAATGTAATCAGTATTCTATAGACCCGACTGATAGAATAGGCTAAAACAAGCCAGATTTGTTACAGGCAATTGAGTAAATAACATGCATGCCTGAAATTACTTTATGTATTGAACCAGGTATTTACCTGATGGTTCTGATGGCTTCACTAACAAGAAGTTATTGTCTGTCAAGAAAGTGGCCATCATTATTTCCTCCTCATCTCCAAACAGGACTAAACACTGTCTTCTTGGCTAAATATATGCAATAAGAAACTGCCACAGAGTTTGCCGACAGATGAGTTTTGAAGTGCTGTCAGTCCTACTGTATCCATGTATCTTGATAATTTAATCTGCAGTATGCAAGGTATTTCCACACAGGTACTAAACTGATTTCTAAATTTCCAAATCAGGTATGTGGATTTATATATGTATAATTTCTCAAACTACGTATGTGGAAATTCTCAGTGCCGCAAGAAAGGCAGTACTGTTTCCTATGTTTTTCTCACAGCCTAATACCTGAAGAACCAATGTGGTACATGCTATGTGAGAAAGTAATTTTCACTTATGTGAGTCAACCCGTTGAAATCAGGGCTACTTGTCTGAGCTATACTTGGCACAGAGATATTTTTTAGAGGAGAACTTGGGGGGAAAAAATATATTCAGCTTATACAGACCTATCATGCTGTCTATGGCTGAATTAATGCATGTTATTTCTAAAATAAACTAACACATAATTACTTTCCTATTATGCAAAAATGTCTTTCATGACATGAAATATTTTTGTCAAGTTGTAGCAGTGTAGTGAAATACTGTAGAAAATGTAATTTGATTATGATTCTTTATTATTGCATTTTAGCTGTGTTTAAAAGTGTTTTTCACCATACCATTATTGCCTAACTGTGCAAAAGTTACTTTTCTGGGTTGGCTGGTTTGGCTTGTAGTGTTCACTGGAGGAAATTCTAACGTGAGTGCTTGTCTAATAGCATTTTAAGGTATTGCTGCCTGGGAAAGCAGTTAAACACTTAAACATTTCACTGAACTGAAACCACACAGTGTAAAACGGTATTACAAAGTAAGTAGGTACATAAGACTGGAGCAGATGGAAGCATTTAGAAGGAAACTTAGCTGTTTCTCAGAAGAAGTGAGAAAAGATTAGATGATTTTCCCAGAAAAAAAAAAGGGAAAAAAAGAAAGAACACAAAATAAATTCCTGTCCTCTTGCCTCAACAGTAGATAAGTTTGATCAATGCAAGATCTGATCCAAAGGTGCCCATGGAGTCCAGCTGAGGTTGTGGCAAAGCCCACCCTCTTGGTTGGCCTTTCTGCCGCAGGGACACCCGGCTCTCTCACCCACCTCTGCTGTCAAAAATAATTTTAAAATGCTGGTGAAAGTTAAATAGCCAAACTTAAAAAAATAAAATTTCTTTGGAAAAGTTTTCCCCTTCCTTTTATTTCAGATTCAGTGAAGTTTTTCAAAAGACAGGCTGTTAATCCACCATAGCTTCTTTGCCAGGCTGCAGCAAGGTCCTTCCCAGTGAGCACTTGGATTAATCAAGTATCACGCGTAACTGACCTGTCTTTGTTAAATTTGAAACTGGAAAAAGAAAAACAGAAAAAAAGACAACTAGGAAAGAGAGAAAAAATTAAACGGAACAGAAATAAAATGTAAGAGAGGGGATGCTGGTGAAAGTGAGATTTGAAGAACTACTTCAGTTTTAGTAGGTTTGGCATCATTGCTTTGTGGGTGCACAGAGGGATGTTGCCAGCACCTCTGAGGAGAACTGGTTGCCTGAGCTCCCTGGCTCTCAGTACTTGCCCTACGAGTGATCACCCTGACCCTTGCTGTAGCAATGTCGGAGAAGGACGTGGTCCCTCGTCACTCCCGACTGACCACAGTGGCAGCTCTGTCAGTCCCCCATCTATCAGACAACTCTTCAGATGCATCAACACCATTTTCTATTCAGAGATGTTCTCTGCCTGCTACTGTGCTAATGTAGGACCCCAAGTGAATCCCCAAGTTCAGTTTTGCCATTGAGTTCTCCCTGGATTGCCTAAACCAGGGAGAACTGTTTTTCTTCTGTTTTGTCAGGAAATTACTTTTAATAACAGTTCTACAGGACACATTTGCCAGTTGAGCTTGATTCTGTTGCATTTCTTATTTTCATTCAGGAAGGCTTTTAAAACTGTAGCAAATTTTTATAGCGTTTGCATGCCCCCACTGTAGAGACTTATGTAGGGATTTATAGTGTAAACAAATAATAAAACTCCTGGCTAGGACCCCTCCTGTGAAATTTGACTGTTCTTCTACTCTCACATTACATTTAACAGTATGTAAGCTCTACTCAAAATAAACTTCCTGCAGGCTTTGAGCATGCAGGAGAAAAAGCACCTTAATTTCCCTGCCAAATATATAACACTTGCCTTGTTAAATATAAATATGTGTATATATACAAAACCATATTTTGTACGTATTTATGTTTCACTTTTTACATGTTGTTAATGGATTACATAATTCCTTAATTTATGTGATAATTCCCTTGGTAAAAATACCTTGCAAGTAATTTTAGCTTTTCTCCGTTGATTTGTTCAGACCAACACAATAACTTGACCTGCATCACTCAGTTACTAAACTACACTTGCTAGACCCCATATGTGCCAGTGCCAGTGCCTGATTGCTGAAACAGGTACTTTTCCCCCAAGAGAACAAACTATGCCCAAATAGTTTTTAATGTTTTCTGTCTTGTGCAAGACAGCTCCTGCAATTAAGAGTGGTTTGTGTATGTCAGGGCTGCTCCTGGGTGTGCCAGGAAAGAACGCAAAAATGCTGTGGCCAGCAACAAGACCGGTGTCCTTTAAAAAAGAAGGCTACAGACTTCTGCTTGTTATATGTGTACTCACTTTCCTGCATACTTATTCTCTTTTTTTTTCCCCAATTCTCAGCCTCAGGATCTGAGAGCTGTAGCAGTACCTTGACCAATCTGTGTTACCTGCTGCTCTCTCTCTGGCAGGTATTTACATCACCCAGAAACCAACAGAAAAGTAGTTTGGCATTTGAAGTTAAAAGTGTTACTCATATCAATATCTCAGAGATGTTTGATAACGAGATGTTGGTGGAATGGATTTAAAAATCCTTAGTTTGCAACTGGCTTTTAACTTCAAAGGCACTGAGCAGCAGGTGATTTGGCTTTTTTTTTTTCTTCCTGCCTTTGTGCATGTTTTTGAAACAAAGATCTATTTGGCATTAAGGCACTCAGTAACTATGGTGGTTCTACTTTCTACAAACTGGCAGCTAGTTTCTCTCTCACCGTTTGCTGGTTCACTGCCACATCAAGAACTTGTTGCTAGTCCAAGCACCACCAAGCATCAGCAGCATCAGTCTCCCGTGCTAAAACAATCATGCCATTAGAGGGTTCCTATTGCCTTCATCATATCTCTAATTTCTGCATGATTTAAATGTGCAGTTGGCACTGCTCACTAGCTGGACCCTGCCAACTGCTGTGGGCACCAGTCCCTGCAAAGGGTGACGGTTTGTTCCCAAGCTCTGAACAGCCCTAGGCTGATACTGAAGATCTTGTCTGGAAGCGTGGTGTGGTGGTTCCTTTGAAGGTCATTTTTCCCAAGACGTAAGCAATACACTGCTAAAACTTTGCGAAGCCATGGAAAGAGATGCATATTTTGCCCAAAAGATGACATGAAATTAAAAAATAACATCACAATAATTAAGACATTGTGAGGTAACATAGGCGTGTGAAGCTGACTCCTGGGCTGTATTTGTGATGGCTGATTTACTTCTGTATTCTCCAATTCTGTTTTCCAAAAGAAATATATTTGTATGTTCCTTCTGTTGTTTCCTGCACCCTGCTTAGGCACTGCAGTAAGTGCAGATTTATCGTTTGCCTTATGGACTTCTTGGGTTGCTCACCTTAGTGTTTGAATACATCATAAATCTATTGTCATATTAACTGGGTAGAATTGACTACTCTTGTCACCCTCAATTTACGACCAGGATAGCAAAGCAAAAGGCAGGTAAAGTCAAAGTGACCAGAAGAGCTAGTAATCACATAACGTCTGAGGGATCAGGAGCCTTAGGAAAGACACCTGGGGAGTGCTTTTCAAGAGTCTTCAGCACCTTCTGCTTTCTGCCCCTCCTGCTGCTGTGTCACCCAGCAGCACCACCCTCTCCTGTCATCTTTCACATCTTGTTTCACTCTCTGGCTGCTGCAAGAATCTCCTTCCTAAATTTAGGTTGGTGGCAAAGGCTGCAGTTTGACAACGTCATGGAAATTAAGCGTTCCTCAGCCCAGGCAATCCTACTGACTTCAGTAAGAGTAATAGTATTGGACTTCATATATTAGTAATCAGGAAAAAATAATAAATAAAGGAGTTAGAAATATATTTTGTATTGCAGATTGGCTGTGAAACAAGTATGCATTTTCTAGTAGTCAATTCATAGTATACTGACTGCTAAAACAAATATATCAGATGATGAGACTTACTCATAGGCTTGTATTTGCAGGCAATAAATCCAGCGGGAACTGAAGAACTGTGCATTATTGTTTCAAGAAAGCACAATGATTGTGCAGTCTCAGAGCTCGCTGTTGGATTAAATTCACAAGTTCTGGAAAAATAAGGCATTATTTTTGGTCCCAGAATTCATCTTTTCTTCACATTATTTATTTGCGTTTTGTGTATGCTGAACTGAGCAGATAGCAAGGGAATGATGAACGGCACTGAGTTGCAGAGCAGTCTACCAAAGCTGGTGTTGTGGTTTTGTTTAGTGAGGGGGGCCTAAGGTGGCAGCTTCTGTAGGAAACTGCTAGAAGTCGCTCCCCTTTGTTCAGTGGACTCAGCCGGGCCTAGGGCGGATCTGCTGCTGGCCAAGGCCGAGCCAATTGGTAGCAGAATGTTCCGTGATAACGCCTCTGCGATAATGTATTTAAGAAGGGGAAAACAGGAAAAAAAAAGTGAGAAGAGAAGATGTGAAGAAGCTGAGTGGGGGCAGAGGTGCAGAGGGGGAGGCGCAGGCCTTCGGGGCCTTGCAGGCCTCACCCTCTGGCCTCTCGCCAGGCGGCCGACTGGGCCCAGCTCAGCTCGGCCTGGCTGCAAGAGGTGGAGAGGAGATGAGATGGATGATGTGAAGAGATCCTGAGAGGCGTCTGCCAGCCTGTTGTGAAGAATTTTTCTTGTGAAAGGAACGGCTACAGATGCCAAGGTCAGTGAAGAAGGAGGGGGAGGAGTAATGCGGCTCCTGGCCAAGATTCCCCTGCAGCCTGTGGTGATGGCCATGGTGGAGTGGGTTGTCCCCCTGCAGCCCATGGATGTCCACGGAGAAGCAGAGATCCACTTGGAGCCTGTGAAGGACCCCACACCGGGGGAGGTGGATGCCTGAATGTGGCTGTGGCCCATGGAGGGCCCGCTGGGACAGCCGTTCTGGAGAGACTGCACCCTGTGGAAGAAATGACCCACACCAGAGCAGTTTAATGAAGGACTGTGGTGTATGGGTGGGACCCCACAACACAGCAGGGGAGGGATGTGAGGAGTTCTTCCCCGAACTGTGAAGCAGCGGTGTAAAACAACATGTGATGAACTGACCGCAACCCCCATTCCCTCTTCCCCCGGTGCAGCTCGGGGTGGGGGGGGAGGAAGGTAGTAGAGATAAATGTTAAGCCCGGGAAGAGGGAGGCGTGGGGAGGAGGTTTATCTTGTTCTCTGTCTCATTATCCTGCTGTTTTTAGTAATATATGAATAGTTTTCCCCAAGTCGAGTCTGTTTTGCCCATAACGGTAACTTTAAGGGTTTCTCCCTGTCCTTATCTCAAACCTCGAGCCGTTTTTCTTATATTATCTCTCCCTATTCTCTTGGAGGGTGGGGGGAGTGAGAGAGAGACTTCATAGTCTGGTTCCGATCGGGGCTGAACTATGACAGCTGGGTTGTTCTTCGGTTGGGATGAAAAACCTCGAGAGCAGCAGAGTTTTGGTGTCTTAGTTTACCAACTATATCTAAATGAAGGACTGGATGCAGACTCCGCAATAGAGGTTTGGAAGAGCTGCCAGGGGTAGATCCATGCCTTATTTGCCCTATTTCTTATAATTTTTCCCTAAGCATTTTCTACTGTTCACTGCTAGAGTTGGGATAGTGGACTAAGTGGACTCTGCATCTTATATTGTGTTTGGAGAGAGGATCAACGTCTACTTTTTAATCCAACCTAAAATCAAAAGCAACTGCAATCTTTTTACAGCTACATTGAAAATATTAAGGTTTCTAGCCAAAGTTTTAAATAATTTACCAAAACTACCTGATCCCTATTTAGATCCCCTACTTCTGACAGGAAATGTAAAGGCAATGGCAGAACTGTATGGCACAATGTCCTTAATCAATGAACGGGATTTTTTCTTCCCTCCAGACTTATATGATTGAGTTAAAATTTAATAGGAAATATCTGTCTCATACTCCAGGACACAGATTATTCATGAATAACTATGGTTAATGACCAGAGTGATCAAGAAAAACTTCTATATTGAATATCCATCTATTCTGATGTTCTCCAGTGCAGGAAGGGGAAAACCTCTCCTTCTAACCTTTCCAGTAACGTGCCAGTCTCTCAGGTATCTCAATGCCAGGTAAAAATGTTTTGTTGTTGCTCTCTAGCCAGGTAGCCCAATAAGAAACTTAATTTCTCTGTATCTTAAGAGCTCTGATCACATAGGCATCCTAACATTTTCTTTTCGCACTTGCAACTCCAAAAAGACCTACTGTTTTAATTTTTACTGCCTATGTAAAAATTCAGTGTGTCGTATATAATCAAAGCCTGAGAATTTACACTTAATTCAAATACAGTGATTCTGCTTTTTAAAAACCAACTTTAGGCAGGTAAACAGTTCAACATTCAAACCAGGGTAAAAGAATCTACTAATTCCAAGAAAGAAAGTGATTGGCTAGAAGCAGAGGAAATGATAAAAGGGGCAGGAGCAGGAGAAGAAACGTTATGGTATGAAGGGGTGGCTACCTGAAGAGAATATAATGCAGGGTTTCTGTAGAGCTTTTTAATGTTCAGCAGTTCATCATTAAACTGTTCAGGGCCTGAGTCTACATCCCTGGGTATTTCCAGTCCACTCACCTCTCTTAACTACCTTGGGATGTATTCAGCACCCCTGACTGAAGCCTTGGTACCCCTCTCTCTGGGTTCAGTGTCTTTCTGATGAATGCCAAGCGAGATAGCTTATGTTTCCCTTTGCAGACCAAGATTAGCCATCTAAAGTTAACACCAGCCTTCGGCGTGCAGTGATGCATCATTACCAGGGTTGCTAAACTGCCCACAGAGCTGGAAGGAAGATAGTTGTATCTCCTGATATTGTTTAAAGCTATTGAAATATTTTTCACTCCAAGAATAAACCATATAGCTATATTTCCACTCTCAAAAAAAAGGAGGATGCTAGGCCAGCTTTTTTTTTTGGTGGAAAATATTTAGGGGAGATGTGGATGAAGTTGGCATCTTTGTAATCTTAGATAATTTCGGAGAAGCTTTGATCTTGGCACTCCATGAAATTCATTTTGCTGGGAGACTTCACAGGAATGCAGAATTAGACTGCTATCTTGCTTTCCTAAGGTCACATAGATGACTAACATCACACTTTAAAACACATAGTTTTTATATCTCTAATTAGAAGAATCACCTTTGTTAATTGCTTATTTCCAGGTATAATACATAGCCAGTAATGTTACTGCTGCATCTATTTATATTTAGAAGATGATGATAGCAACAGGAAGGTCTAGAAGTAAAAGAAAAACTATAAAGGAAATTAATACTAAATAATATTTGTAATCATTCCCCAGAAAAAAAAAAGCTTAGATTGCAAATGTAGGTATGAGACAAACTGACACAACTATTTACCATTTAAATGTGCTGTTCTCATGATTCTAAACCACTCTGATATTAATACAGAATCACCTCAAAGTCTGTTAAAAATAATGCCAAAATAAACATGTAACAAGTATTTTGGACAGCATGGTTAAGCATGTTTTTTATAGAGTCCATCTCTTATTAAAACATCACAGAGATGATCCATGTCCTGAATTGCACAAGCTCTGTGAGGAATAAAAGACGACAGCAGTGAAAACTGATAAGGCTGCTGAAGAAGCCCAGGCATAAGCAGTGCACACATATAAAATAGGGCTTACACTTCGGTGGTACAAACAAGATGATTGGGAAGCAAAATCCTGCCTTTTCAGACTTAAAGACAACCGTAAGAAGCACTACAATTTTATTAAAATTAGACATGTCTATGCCTCTTTCCTTTCAATCATTCAATTTTTAGTTTGGTCATTTAATGGCTTGTTCAAATCTGTCCTCGGTTATTGAAGAATCTCTCTCTGAAGATTTCTTAACAGCCCAAGGGCCTGCCTTAAATACATACTTAATAAAATTGAACCAGAATATCTGCAATCGTTCATTTTCATACTTAATGTGTACAAAGCACCACTTAAGTATAAGGAAGCAAAGGGCTGAAGGGTGATAATGGGACCATTTGCTGCTGTTCCACTCTGATTTACACCTGCACCGACAGCATTAGGCTTGCCTGCTCTGCGTTATGCCATAAAGCCATTCCAAAAAGCTTGGGAAGAGTGTGTTTTTGCGGTAAACATCAGGACAGGAAGCTGCTGCTGGTTGCGGAAGGGTAAGAGTTTCTTTAAAACGGGGACGCAGAGACCAGTATTTCTATGAACGTGCTCTAAACAGACAGCACTTGCTCCTGTGGAGGTGTTGGCAAACTGTGATCCTGTAGAAGGAAAATGATGCTGGTGTGTATGATGTAGCTTATCTTGATGCCTTCCATAATGGTTCTCTCCAAGATGGACGTAAAGTAATGCTTTCTACTACTTCATCCATCTTGTATAGCAGTTAATCCACAGCTATCTGCGAAATGATAGCAGATGTGCAAACTGAGACATCCTTTAATTCAAGGATAGCACACACCAAAACCAGGAGAGGTGAGATCAACCTGCTTGAATGCATCCCGGGTCCGCAGGTGGGGAGAACTTTGGACCAGTTAAAAGATATCATGTGGAAAGCTATTAGCAGGGCAGGGAAGAGCACACGAATGATTCACTGAGCTTTCATCCCTTGAAGCACTGTCTCCTCCATTTAAACTAAAGGTAGCTTTTCAGGACACGACAGAGAGAAATTTATACCTTTTCCATTTTGCTGCTAAGTAAGACTTCATGCCATTGCCTTAAATGCTTTAGTTTTCAAACAACAGAACAAGCATTGAGAGAAAATGGGCCCATTATTCCTTTGTACATGGAAGAGTCTGAAAAATGCTCGGCCTGGCTGGTGTGCAGCCTCAGACATATGCTCTGCTAATGTGGAATGAGGAGAGCTGACCCCGTGAAGAGCTTTGAAAACTCAGAGTCTCTGTTAAAATCTGCTTGTGGTGTCCCATACCAGTTAGGCACTAGTGTTGCGTAGAGTTCCTGGGCTAACCCCAGCTCCACAATGATCACCTCAGGCTCGTGTTCCTCGCAAAGCATCTCCTGGACTTTTTTCCCTATTTTGAGATTTTCTGAGAGTTTCTTGCACCTACAGTTTTATACTTTAAGCTAAATTACTTCCTAATCAGTCACCGCTACCACAGCCTTTACTGGATACCTCTGCTGAAATGTATAGTGCTGCTCCTGTGGTCAAGGCATCTGAAATCCTTAGAAGATCTAATTAGAAGATCTAATCCCAGCAACCAGCACAGCTCTGACTCTTGCTACTCTCCTTCCCCAACCCCTTACTCCCACCCCAGCTCACAGTGCAGCCAGCACAGGTCCTCCTTTGCATACCACGTACAGCCACACGTCCCCTTCTCCTGAGGTGGGCACCTGGGATATAGAGAGAACAACACCAAGACGCAGAGCTGCAGGGAGGTGGGAGGGTGCGTTGCTCCCCTGGCATGGGCCCAAATCTAGAGGCAGCTGTGCTTGGCAGAAATGTGGATAATTCTGCCTGTGGACACTTAGAGGCTCACTTGGTCTTCGTATGCGTGCATCGTACAGGTCTGCTGTGCAAAAGCTGAATCTTGTTGTTCGTGCCCGACTGGGGAATTTCCTCCTTGCCAGGTTCTGCTGCTGGTGGCTACTGGGATTTTCTTCCCCTGCACTGGTCATTTCTGGACTCTGGTCAGGTTTTATCTCAGGGCTTAATTGGTCTCTCGGGGTTCACTGGTGTACTTACTCAACAAAGTAGAAAAATGTTTTGTTGGCATTGGGGCCTACAAATGTCTGAAATGTAGGAACACAAAAACATAAGAAAAATTATTGAGTTATCGCCTTCAGAGCTCTATGGAAAAACAAATTAAACCAGGTTCTGTAAGGGCTATAAACTTAGATATGGTTTTGGAGAACTCAGGGTTACTCTGTGGGGAGCAGGGGTACGTAGGTATGCTGCAGATAGCAAACATTTCAAACTCAGCTTTTATATTTAACAGGTCTTCTGAATATTATAGAAGCAACAGTATCACTCAACCCTACAAGAGGGCAACACTACACATGGAAGAGGCATTCCTTGTGTTCCGCAGTCTTGACTTTGTGCCTATGTCCAACAGTGACTTAACTTTCTCACACTTTACCAGCTGGACTTGAAAATGTTTCCAAGTTTTCTGGCGTTCCATGCTCTTGTCCTTTGTTCTTGATAACATTCTTCTTTTCCTCCCCTGCCTTGTCTATCTTACTTTCTTTTTTGTACCTCCCTCCAGTCCTTATAGCTTCTCCCCACCTAAAGCTTCTGCTACAGGATTTTTCAGCACCACTTCATAAATAAACTAACAAAGGAGAAAAATATGTTTTCTGGTAATTTACAGGGTTTTGTTTTGTTTTTTTTCTGGAATCACTTTAATCATGGAAACTAGTGTGACAATGTTATTGTATTTCTATTGAGCTGGACTTTGTATGTATGGGGGACAGATACTGTTTTTGTAAGTTCTGTCCAGCTGCTCTTTTTGATAACTAACTGTGGTCTCCCACTACACAGCACCTCTGAAAGTGGTTGTGTATCTCAATGTGGTAGTCTGTCACGGGAGTATTGTAGCCAGGACAGACTAGAGACATGTGTAAGAAGAGTGTGACATGAAGCTCTTCCAAGGGCAACTGAAATAATTGGATAAAGCAGACAAACTTTCAAGAGCATAAACAGTTATTCAAGAAGGCTGATATGTCCAAAAGCTTGTTTGATTTCTTTTTCCCATTGTATTAGTTATTTTACTGAAAGACACTACCTCACCCCTCAAACTTGCCTTGTTAAAGCAATCTGTGCAGAAACCATACTTCAGGGTATTTTTAAAGATAACTATCCTGTTGCTGTAACAACCTTACCTTAACGTTTCACTCAGTCTTTGTATTGACAGAGTAAAACGGAGTGCAATTTCCAATGGTTTCCTCTCTTGTATCCCAATATTGCGGTTCCAGTGTGGCCACAAGTGAAATCTGTAACTCACCTAACTTCTACTACTGCTTGAGTTTGGACTGGGGTGAACAGGTTTCCACCGTTCCAGCTAGCGGTATAACACGAGTATGATACCAGTCTAGGAGGCAGTAATGGACAGAGACGACAAAAGGTCAAACACCTCTTTGCTGGTTCTAGCTGTTTAACCCAGCTGACGGAAATGCCAGACTGTAGACCCCCGGTGGCAGGTATCGATAGTTGTATCTAGTTTGCTGTCCTCCCAAGGCCAACATGCCCTCTCTGCTCCACACCAAAATCCCTGTTCAGTTTTGAAGGTTTCAA
>WHYT01000240.1:0-15313 GCA_009806455.1 Tetrax tetrax
CCTTCTCCTTTCCCCCCTTTTCCTTCTCTTTCTCCCCCCCTTCTCTTCCTCTTCCCCCTTTCTCCTTCTCCCCCTCCAGCATCCCCTCCTCAAGCCCCTCGGCCCGTTTTTTCGTTTTGGCGGGCAGGCAGCCTGACCTCGTTTGAGTTTACACCCCCGAGAGCGCTTGTTTTCCCCCCAGCTGTTCCCCTCAGCCATCGTCGTTTCTTACGCCCCCATTGATCGCCAGCTTCATGTCAGCGTGTGTGAAAAATAATCTTCCTTCTTGGAGGCCTTCGGCCCGTTTTAGGGGTTTTGGGGAACGATCTCATTTCCTGGAAGCTTTATGATCTATGTAACTAACGTATCACAAAAGCAGGCAGGACATGGTTTGTAGAAGCAGACAAACACGGTTCTTTCTCCATGTGTTTTTACATTGCAGAAATTTATGTGAAATGCTTCAGGTTTTTTTTTTCCTTTTGTGCTTTGACAGGCCTTATCAGAGTTTTGATTTTTTTGGCTATGTTTTGCAGCTTGTCTCTCTTGTAGAGAGCCCAAGGCTTCCTGTAATCCTTTCTTTGAAAGCTTCTTCCCATTCCTTCAACAACAGCGTGTCAGCCTGTCGTACGCGTGCTGTGATTTTCCTTCCCATTCAGAGTTTATACTTTAGCAAAATTATTAGGTGGGAAAAGTGACTTTTGGAGGTAAAAGGGTGGCGTAGCACCCAGAAAGGCCTGCCTTGACAAGGGTTGCCTTCCCTGCGGAGCTCTGGTGGGGCGTGCACCGGAAAAACAGATCTGTATGACAGCAAGCACCAGTTTGCAGCGTAAAGCAGTCACGTTTTGCCGTAACCCTGGCTCCTGGGACAGCCAGAATAAGAGGTGGGATGTGTACTGTTAGAGAACTGGAGCGCAGGGGAGGAAAGCAGAGGAAAGGGGGGCAGCAGGGCAGGTTTGTGCAGAATACAGTGTGCTAATTTGCAGCCAGACCCAAGCAAGCTGCTGCGTCCGAGCTGCCGTCCAAGGACCCTTCGCTCGACGTCCTGCTGATTGCTCGCCCGCGCGCTTTGTGTCTGTAGTTGGGAAATGTTGCCGCAGATCCCACGGTTACGCGCCAGTCGTAGCGTCCTTACGTAGTTCGTGTGTCCCTGGGAAATCTCTTCTCTTTCTTGTGAGCTGCGTAGGGTTTGGCAACGATCACCGACCTGGACCTTGCACGGCCAGCGCCTCAGACTCTGGCCCTGGCTGGGTCCTACAGGTGTCGTTGCAGGATCGGCAAAGGGTGTTGCAAGGGCTTTTCAGACAAAATCTCCTACGTAAACGCAGCCGGGCACCCTGGTATAGACAAAGTCCCGCTGGTCGCCGTGAAGCGGGAGTTTTGGAAAAATTAAGAGAAGTTGAACAACTGTTGGCTGATAAGCCAGGAACGGTGATCCATAGCACGTGCTCGGTGGGGAGCTGAGTTGGCAGAACTGAGAACTCACTCAGCCATCTCTGCTTCAGTAGTTCATGAATCCGCCCTGTGCTGCGACTGCACGGAGGACCAGCGTGGTGGTGGGATGCAGAAGCAACAGGACTGGGGCTGTGGCCGTACGTGTGCTTCTGTGGTTGGTTTTGGGAACTACGCTACCAGAAATCTCGTGGCAAGCTGGAGGGAACTGAGCCCAAAACAGTGAGAGTGGGGAGGGTGGAGCGACAGCCTCGTGAGAGGAGGTTTGAAAGCGCCTGATGGTCTGCTCCAGCTTTGGAGGGAACAAAAGCGAAGACTGCAATTTTGCGAACACCGCAGTGGTGTCAATACGAGCAAGGGAAGGATTTATTTTTCTGAAAGCCAAAATCCGTGAAGTCCCCATGCTCAGAAGCTGATGCAGTGAGTTACCGCTCGTTAGCCCGCTGTCATTTTTACCCTTCGTCCCGTAACAGTTGCCTGTATTGGCTGTTGGATTACCGAGCGGTTTTTTCTTGCCCCTACAAGCTCCGCGGGGCAGATAGGATATCTTGCCTCGTCTCTTGGCCTGCAAACGTTGTTTGCGCTCGCATCAAGAACGTGATACCCCCAGAGTGCAAGGTCTGTAACGTGCAATCCGCGGGAGGAGGTGAAACATCCTTCTCGGTTCTAGGCTCTGGGTAAAGGGCTGCAAGCTCGTCAAGTTACTGGTGCCTTTGTAAATAACGTCGTCTGGTTTTAATCGTGTTACGCGTGCCTGTTCTCCTCTCTGGGGACGCGATATATAAACTTCAGAAACTACAGAAGAGGTTGATAAAATATCTGGTCAGTCTGATATTTGGTTAAAACAAGACAAAAACGGTTTAAAAAGGTGGCGCTGGTGGAAATACACTTCTGTGCTTGGAGGAGCCTCATTTGGTTTCGCAGAGTTGTCACCCGTGCTGTTAGGCCAGGCCTGAACGTTTGTCCCTTCCTGGCTGAAAAGGACAGAGGACAGTATCTGAGCCTCGCAAGGAGGCGGCGATAGTCTACCCGATACGCGTGGGCACTCCGCTTGAGAAAAGGGAAACTGAATTTGTGCAATTCATTTTCAGTAATTGAGAAAGAAGATGGCTTTCACAGCTGTTCCTACGCGCCCCGAACATGTAGGTAAGACAGCGCAAGAGAGCGGAGCACCCCTCTGACTCGTGTTACGGGTCCTATCCTGCTGCCAGCGATGGGTGCTGCAGCGCTCTGTCCCTGAAAGGGGAGTGTCCCCGTGTGACTGGCGTCCCACGGTGTTATTTTCTAAGCTCTCTAAAGATTTGGCGCTGTCATGTCATTTACACAGCACAGTAGACTGTCAAAGGCGGGAGATAAAGAAGAATAACACGCTTTATAATGTGCTAGAGAATGTGGGAATGCTTTGCAGCTAAGGAGAGATGGAGGGTGGGGGGGAGGATAAGGATACGCTGTTTTGGTGATCCCCTGTGGCTCCCGAACTGACTGGGCAGGCCTGGGTCTTGGTGGAGGTTGCGTGCGTTGGGAGAAGCAGGCAGCACCTTCAGCGGCAGCCCTCGCATCTGGGCAAGAGGCAGTAGGAGCCCAAGGGCTGGGGGGAAAGGTGAGAGTCACCGTCTCAGGGCGACGGCAGAGATGAAGAGGGGTCTCTCTGTGGGAGAGTGGGAAGGGCAAATTGAGCTTGGTGGTCTCTTAACTTCTTTTTTTTTTTTCTTCTCATCTTTTTTGCATTTCAGTTCTGCTTGAATCACTCAACAAGAACGAGCAGTCAGCCAATGGCCAGTCCCAATCCAGGGAGTCCACAAACCCCCAGTTCAAGAAAATGAGCGGAGACTTCCCGTCGGCCAACGGAGAGGCTGGTGGGGAGGCCCCCAAGGGCTACACTCAGGACCAGGTGGATGCAGTGAAGAGGTGCGTGCTCAGCTCCCCGTTTTGTTTGAGTTCTGTTGTGTGATACCGCTCTGGTTTTCATAGTGTTTTACAGATTTCAGCTTTGAACCACGTTGAGTGGTTTTTAACTGCCTGGGTGTTAAAAGCACGCCTAGGAGGATTTATAGCTCCAGCAGCCTGGGAGGCAGCGGGGTTGGGTCTACGAGGGATGAGATTTTCCCCCAAAGGCATGCAGGAGGGCGAGAACTTGTAGGCACGTAGGGCTCTTCCTGGCTGAGGTCCAGAGAGGTGTTTTGGCTGCATTCATGCCATGGGCTTCACATGCGTGTTTGCTTTAGCGTTACTCAGTAATGCTGTGAAAAATCCCACGTGGTCCCGAGATCCTGGAGGTGGAAGTCGTGGCTCAGAGCTTGCGGTAGGCAGCCCTGCTGCTCTAAGCTTTGCTCTAGTAGCAAGTGACAGAGTGCATCCTTCTTCCTCTCTCCTGATGATGTGCTGCTCGTGGTTCCTCTCAGAGCCCGATAAAGTAGAAGTCCACTGCAGGACACTTCAGTCTATTTGTCACCTGGTTTCCAGTTTCAGGCTGTTCTTTATTCCTTTCTACCATCTGCAAATACGGGAAGGTGAAGGACTGAGCTGCAGGCACAGTCACTTGGTAAACTTTGTTTAAGGTTATGGGCATGGTCTGGATTGCCCAAGAACTCCTCTGGCTAGTGGACTTACTGGGGCGCTTGTTACGCCCTTCGTTTCTCCAGATAGCCAGCCTGCTGCGTTCTGTGTCATCGAAGTCACGTGAGAAAGGGCTGCAAACGTACCCAGAACGAACTGGGGTGCGCCCACAGCTCCCTCTTTATTCCTCTAGAATTCAGCTGGTGTTATTTTTAGGCCTGTGAATTAACTGAGGATGAGGGGGGGAAAAAAGCCAAGAAGCCCAGCTATCTTTCAGATCGCAGCCTGCCGTTTGTTGTCCCTCCCAAATAGCCTCCAAAACGTGAGCGTGATGAATCTGAAGTTTATTTGCCAATCACATTCCTCAGCGGGTGACACCATTGCCTGGGGAGAGGCCCTCTACCTCTACCGGCTGGACTTGTTCTGTGAGAGTGTTTGTGAGCTAGTAATGCAGCTGTGACAAAAAAAAAAAATTGGGTCACCCTCTGAGGAACTGGAGCCAAGTAAAGCAGAGTTCGCTGCACATCGATCAAAACTGTGATGCGTGAGATGTTGCAGAGTCGACCTATTCAATGCAAAGTGGTTTTCATAGCTGAAACGTAACTGTCCCTGTTTTCTCCTCTCTCTACTGACAGGGTAAAGCAATGCAAAGATTACTATGAAATTCTAGGAGTAAACAGAGAAGCTTCTGATGAGGACCTGAAAAAGGCTTACCGGAAGCTTGCGCTGAAGTTTCACCCAGATAAGAACCACGCACCAGGGGCTACGGAGGCATTTAAAGGTAAATAGCATTTCCAGCTTTGTGATTTGCCCTCAGCTGTCAGGCAATGGTGCCGAGTTGGGCTAGCAAGGGCCCTTCAAAACAACCTCCTGGGTGAGGCAGAGTGAAATAAAGCTTCTCTTTGTAAAGTTGTATCTCTTCTTCTGAGCTGGTTGTGTTGGGAACAAAGGATGCTCTAAGCTTAAAATAATAAACATGGGTTGGCACGGGTAGGCTTCACCTCTGCTAGTCAAATAAGGAGGAGCCTGCCTTCTCTTTCTCCTGGCAGCCCTTCCTATGTGTTGCTCCGGCCTCCGGGCACACTGCTCAGGAGGAAATTCCCTCGGGATGTTAACCGTCCTTTCTTTTTGGAGAGATGCAGGAGCATTCACCTAGCAGGGAGAAGCTCAGTGTCCTGCAAGCATCCAGCGCGGGGCAGGTGCTGGCATGCACCCCTATCTACTGACAAATTCAGCAGTTTTCCCAGAAAAACGGTGTTGCTTGGAACATAGAACCCCATTTTCCTTTGCAAGCTGTGGAAGTTTGATGGTTATCATTGAGCTGAAGGCAGAGCTTCTTGCTGCCGGTTGTACAGCACTGGTTTTACCATTTAAATAGCGTGGTCTGATTCTGGCCATCCCGGGAGCGAATCGCATGAGGCTTCTGCCTGAGCAGGGAGCAAGGCTACTACAGTATTTAGGTAAGCTCCTAGCAGACACGAATTCAGCAGTAAAAGTCTTATGTAAGGTTTGTTCAAGTCTTTTAAGACTTAAATCCGTAACCGATAAGCGCGTTGCTGTTAGCAAATAATGAGCTGCCCCCCGGCTACTTGGGCGAGCCTGTTTTAGTATTTGGGCCGGATTAAAGCGCGAGCGTTTGCAGACATCTCTCTACGCCGCATGTGCAGTAAGCGGCTGTTCGATCGTTTATCCTTCAGTCCTCCCTAAGTGGCGAAAGGCAGGTTTCTTTACCCGTAATCTTAAATAATGGTGTTTGCTGAGGGCTTTGACAAGGGTTACGTGCCAGAAGTCGCGCGTTAAGCAAGGTGCCCTTTATCCTCCACTGCAGAGCTATCTGCTCCCAGGTTATCTCTCCTCCAAGCCTTGCCTCGTTGGCTCCCCCCGTCCCTCAGCCCCCGAGCTGAGCTCCTCGTTCGCAGGGCTCGCTGAAGTCCAGCTGTTTGGTTCCAGAGGGTGAAGGGGGAAATGTGCACTGCTGTGAGGATTTTAGTTAATTTTTTCTTACCTTGATGTATTAGCCGAAGTTTTTGCATTCATCTTCCCAGTGACAGCTGATAAAGCGTTATGAGACCTTGTCTCAGTCCGTAGTTGCAATTGGCTGCAGTCTGTCTTGTTGCAGATTTGCGTCACTACCTTTCGCTGACGTTGGAAAAAGAGTTGAACCTGGCTAGTCTGAGCTAAAATCCTGATTTGGAATGAGGTGTTTCTTGGGCTTTGTTGGCAGAGAGTCAGAAAAGGAAGAAAACCCTGAACTGTTCCACTTTCATAGCTTAACTGCACGGTTTGAAAGAACAAGCTGATATGCTGAGAGTCAGTCCTTGTCGTCTGGCTTCCTTGCCTGGTTGTAGAAATGTTTACTCTGTGTGCACTAATTATAACCAAGAAGGAGAACCAAGCATATTGACATTACATCCTCCATGCTCCAAACCTCTAGTCCAAGAAGAAACCGTACACCTCAGTCTGACTACTGGCAAAATGTTGAATCTTGGAGTTCATTTCCCCCAAAGGGCACCTATCTCCCTTTTCTATCACTTCTGCCCCTGCTGAAACCAGTCAGCTGCTGCCGTGAAGGTTTTTACCTCCTTGCGACACAGGGAGGAGAGAGGATCGGCTCTGCAGTCACGTAGGGAGGCTCTGGGGTGGATTGGTACAGAGGGGAAGTGGTAAGCTGGAACGTGGCGAGAGAGAAGTCCAGAAATTGGAGGGTGGCAGGCAGGCGTTCTGGTGGAAAGGCTCGAACGTCCTGAGGCTGGAAGGAGAATGACGTGGAGAACTGGTGGGGGTTTAGTTGCAGTACATTTCCACCGTCACAGACACTGGTTAACGGTGCTTGTAATTATGCACCGTACTTCTGGCATCTGAAAAGTTTGAAATTCATAGCTGACAGACAAAACTTCTAGCCAGCATTTCCTTACTCTCTTTTCTGGGAGGTTTTAAAGGCTCTTTCAGTGATCTCGCCCGTATTTAAATTCTTGGCAGTTCTGGTTTTAGGCTATGACATTGAATTCCATTAATGTCGCTTTTGAATGAAGTTTGTTAACTGAAATTGTATTTTCCCATATGCTTGCTTACAGCCGAAGGATTTGGGCATTAGTTGTTCAAAAGACATAACAAGCTTAATGAAGTGAAACATGTAGCTGCTCTACTGCCAGTATTTCCTTTGCAATTGATAGTTTCACTCATCTGAGAGGGCTTCTCTAAGGACATACACCAAATTCATACCAGCCGTAAGATAACTTCTTAATTTGAATTAATTAAGGCCTTTTTCATTGAGTCTCTTGGTGTGGTTTCCTCCTGCCTGCGTTTGCCAGAAAAGCGTGCCAGCTCCTAGCCCCGCGCCGCTGAAGCAGCCTGTTGAAAAGATGTGGGTAGTCAAGAACCTCATTTGTGTGATGAGAAAGGCAAGTCCTGGCAGTTTGCAGGGCTAAATGTGTTCTCCGTCGGAGAAATAAGCTAATTGCTTCCTTATTGTCAATATTTCAGCCATTGGTAATGCGTACGCCGTGTTGAGCAACCCGGAGAAGAGGAAGCAGTATGACCAGTTCGGAGACGAGAAACTCAACCCTGCTCGGCACGGACACAGTCACTCAGACTTCCACCGCGGGTTTGAGGCAGACATCTCCCCCGAGGACCTCTTCAACATGTTTTTTGGTGGTGGTTTCCCTTCTAGTAAGCACCTTAAAACCTTAATCTCTTGAATGGGACCCAATCCTTTTGACAGAGTCACCAAGCCGTGGTGGTTTATTTGGCCATGCGAGGATTGCTGAGTTTGATGAGGCAAAGTTTTCCTTCACACATGTCCTAAGCACCTGGAGTTTTGTAAATTGTTCAGACTGGTCCTTGGAGAACTCAGCATCCAGCAGGTAATACTGTCAGAGCTGGGCTTCTTCCCAGCTTCAGGTTGAAGGCTCTTGAAGCATTCATGTTGTGCCTGTCAGAGAGGTAAAGCTACTCCAGTAAAAACAACAGGTTGCTATTTTAGCTCAGTCTTTTTTTCCCCTTTCCTCACTGCCCCAAGAGAATTCAGGACCGCTTTTTCAGCCAAGTCTGCCTTTTCAGCCGTAGTTTTGACATTTGAAACAAAACATGGAAGAGCTCTGGTTTTAGGGTGGAAAAACTACCAGAATTATTGCTTTTTTATATCTGGTTTTAATCTAAAGTAAATTCAATTAGAAGTGAGGAGGCCAGGGCAAGATGTTCCCTCTACGTAGCTGTCCCTGCTTTGAGCAGGAGGTTGGACCCCCTGAGGTCACTTCCAACCTGAATTTCCATATGATCCAAAGAAACAGATCAAGCCCATTCTGACAGTGTTCCACGTTAAAATTCCTGAATTTGCTGTTGTTTTTTAGTACCCAGTCTGCCTTCTTCTCTGTTGTGCTTTTATTGGCGAGGCTGATATGGAATGTGGCCACCTTCTGTGGTTCCTTCCTGGCCGGTCAGCACCATCCTACATGCTCTGACTTGTGAGTAACAGTTTTCTTTTGCCTGCAGGTAACGTTCACGTCTATAGCAACGGCAGGATGCGATACACCTACCATCAGAGGCAGGACAGACGAGAACATCAGGGTGACGTAAGTGGCGAGCGGGCGGAGGGCCGGGAGTCTAAAGGTTTATTCGATACACGACTTGCGAGCTGGTTGGTGTGGCTGTCTTTTCTCAAGCTGAAAGGGGAAAGTGTACTCTGCTGGAACTGGGACTGAGGTGGAGGGGGAATTACTTTGATCTGACACTGAAAAGGGGAGAAGGTTCCATAAAACCAGTTTGGCTCGCTAGCACAAGCAGGACAGAGACCACGTATGCTCTAGAAAAATGAAATGCAGGCATGAGGCTTTTGTAATTCACTCATAAGGTTCCTCCTGCCAGTCCCCTCTGCCCTTTGTTACATCCAGAGAAGGGGCAGTGAGTTTGGACCTTCAGAGTCATGCTGCCCTTTCTGGAGGGGAGCTGTGGGCTGTTGGGTTCCCCTCAGTTACTTTGGGGTGCCTACTAAGCTGAATGCCTGCGAAAAACAGGAGAATCGAGGTTGTGTTCGGGCTGGGAGGGAGGGAGAGCGAAGCTATGGGATCCTTGCGTACGAGTGGCACTCCACTGTGTGTTTCTGTTCCTTCAGGGTGGCCTTGGGTTGTTTGTCCAGCTGATGCCTATCCTCATCCTGATCATTGTGTCCGCTCTCAGCCAGATGATGGTCTCCAGCCCACCCTACAGTTTGAGCCAGAGGCCGTTAGTACCTGTCACTCTAAAATTTATCCAGCAGGGGAAGGGGTTGGGGTCTGGAGGGAAGGGTGGTGTGATGGGGTAGGGATCTAGGCTCTCTGGTTTTCCTGTCTGTGTTTTTGTTTGTGTTTTTGCTTCGTTTCATCACGCTGTTGCTCTTGCTGGCAGATGTCTCCCACATCAGGGAAGGCCTCCTCGTTCTCACACAGGCCTTGAGGTGAAAGGTGTGGGGAAGGCCTAGAAAGGGACAGACGAAATGACTTTGGGACTGTAGCCCAGCACCAAGATTTTGTGTGCAGAACAAAATGGGATGTGCAGAGGTAAATTGGTGTCTGAAAAACAAAAGCCAGGTCTGTTCTTCATGAAAGCCTCAGTTTATGCCTAGTAGAAAGCAGCAGAGGAAGAGAAGAAGGAATAAAAGACACTCCCAGAGAAATCCCCTGTTTCTGAACTCTGGTCTTGCTGTGAAATAGCTATGGCCAGACGTTTACTAAGCGAAAGTGAAAGGGTTTCATTCTAGATCCTGTGGACATGCCCCGCTCTGCTCACTTGGCTGACAAATGAAACATGTCTTTGTTCTTACTCACTTTGCAGTGTTGACGAAGAATGGGAAAACGGGCTCCATTTCTGGCTGCTTGCATCATCCTTGACAAAAAGCTTGATATCTTTTCAGTGGAAGTTCCTTCTCTGTATTTAAAGAGGGTAGAGTTGGTACAGCCAGAGGGCCCTGTTTCGTTTCACAGGTGGCAAGGTTTGCCACTGCTGATGTTAAATACTGGGAAACGCAGCTTAGCTTTCGGGTTCAAGGTGAAAACCATGACGTTAGTGCTTGGCACTGAAAGATGGAGCGCTTTTGAGGAGGGTACGGTTAAGGGTTATTCCGATCCGGTCCTCCCTCTTCCTTCCCGATCGAACACAGCACTTCAAATGAAATTAGCTCGGGAGCAGAAGGCATGCTGCGCCGGCAGGCGGTGCTGCTCGGTCGCTCGCTCGGCGCGCGCAGGCAGCCAGGCCCCTTTTGCTGCCCGATGTGGAGGGAAGCGCTGCGCTCAGCTGGTGTTCGGCAGAAAGCTGGAGCTCGCCGCGCTGAGCTCGGGGAGCAGCAGGCGAGAAGCTTTGGAACCTGGTGAGGTTTTTATGGCACGCGGAGATTTTCGTGCTGCTTCTTGGCAGCAGAGCTGTCACTGAGAAAGGCAGAAGTCCTAAAGAACCATTTATCACTCCGTTGCCTTTGTAAATCTCTTCCAAAAACGAGCTTTCTGCCAGAAGACCTGTCCAGTTGTGGGCCTGTCTATGCCACCCTGCTCTTCAGTAACACCTTGGCGAATTTGCCTGAATTAATTGCGTGTCTCATTTCAGGTGGCAGGTTTCTTTTGCTAGGTCCTGCCCTTATTTTCATGCTTTCTGCACAGACACACTGCTGGAGCCCTGTGAGCTTAAATACTCCTCCTCTGAGTAGCCTCTGTGGTTCATCTTTATACTTTGGGAGAGCTTAGGGCTCTGTCCCAACAGGTAAAATAGTGAGCTGAGCTTCTTCCAGGCTGCATCTCCAGCAGCAGGCACTGCTGGAGTTGTGTTTTCTCTTTAAAAATGCCAGGAGAGCTTTGTGGTCATGTTCAGCCTATCCGGTTACCCACCGCTTGTCCTGGAGTGCTGGACCTTGATGAAACATGCAGGAGTCTTTGAATGGCTCCTGTAAACCCTGATAACAGACTGGAGGGCGAGCCAGATGAGTTAATGTTTATACCTGCCTTAAAAATCAGGCTCGCTTTTTAACGCAGCAGCCAGCTGCTGTTTATTGTGGGAAACTTTGGGCACGGCTCCAGACGGAGCTGTTCCTGATGAATCCAGCGTTTGGGCACAGGTCCTGTGTTACAGCTTGCAAACACCGCCCTGCTATCTCTAGGTTTGCTGGAGCGCCGGGGAAAATAAGTACAGGGCTCTGTCTGAAATGCAAATCCTCGGGGGCAGGGTAAGAAGGTATTTCCTTCTAGAAAGTGCTTTCTCTGCTAGCTGGTACAGGCTGGAGCACAGAGCACGTCTAATTTTGTTCTTGCAGCAACAGCGTTCGTTGCAGCACGTGACGCGGCGGAGGAAGCTGACGCTCTGGGGGTTAGCAGATATCTCAGCCGAGGGACTGGGTTCAGCTGGCGGGCAGCCTCGCTGAGCGAGGCGGAGCGGGGGGGTTGCCGGGGAGCTGCGACAGGCAGCCCCCCTTCTGCCCTCGGCGCTGCCCTGCTCCTCTGCAGCCGCCGTTCTGCCTCGCCGGCTGCTCTCTCGCCCTGCGCCGCGCAAACGTCGGCCTCCGAGCTTTGTAGCCATCCTCGGGGCTCGCCGCCAAAAACAGATGACGGTGTCGTCAGCGAGGAAATTGCAGAGAGATTTAACGAGCGCGGAAAATTCTAATGAACGCTTTATTTTAAGTGGGTTCAGGCCTTGGGGAATCTGCCTCAGAGTTATGTCTGTATTCAAAGCCCTGCCCACCTAGCTAGAGGCCTGGCAGGTTTTCTCTCTCTGTGTTGGCATTTCATTTCCACCAGAAACGCTTTTCCTTTCCAAACCTTCGAGTCTGGGTGCATAGGAGTGATGTTACGTTTTCAGCAGTTGGGTACCATGGCGTGTTGTGCGTTACAAAGAGATGAGAGCTTTTTACTCTGCCCTTGAGTCGTGTCCCACGCTGTTCTGACTCTTCTCCCCAAACCAGGTCTGTGGGTCACATACACAGGAGAGTGACAGAGCACTTGAAAGTCATCTACTACGTAGCCGAGAACTTTGCGGACGAATACACGGGCACGAACCTGAAAAACGTCGAAAGGAGCGTGGAGGATGACTACATTGCAAACCTCCGAAATAACTGCTGGAAAGAGAAGCAGCAGAGTGAGTAGCGTGGGGTCAGGAGCGGCGGCTGGGGCAGGATTGGAGCACTTGGGCTGCAGGAGGGGCTGTTAGAGCCCGCAGCGGTGCCAAATGAGGCCTATGCGCCCCAGCTCCGAGCCTCTGCGTTTCTTCTTGGCCGGATAACCTTTGTGTAGGCTGCCTCCTGGGACGAGAGGCAGGTCCCGTTGGGTTCCCAAGGCTTTCCCTGGGATGGATGAGCTGTCGGCAAACGTTACGCCCATCCTGTCCTAAAGGGCACGGGGCATTTCCTCAGCCTCATCCTGTGCTTCAGCGAGCCGTGAAGAACTGGAGGTGACTCCCGTTCCCAGCACAGCCCGTTGGTGGGACGCGGCCCGACGGGCGGGTCTCCTTCTGTAACGCTGGGCTTTTTCCCTTTGCAGAGGAAGGCTTGTTGTACCGGGCGCGCTACTTCGGAGACTCGGATCTGTACCAGCGAGCACAGAAGATGGGCACCCCCAGCTGTAGCAGACTGTCAGACGTTCAAGCCTCCCTGCACGGATAGTCACCGCCTGCCCGCTCGGCAGAGGTCTAAGTACGACCCGCTGCGACGCTTCCCCTAGCAGCGGAGCAGGGCACGATAGCGCTTTTCCTACTTCCTTAAATCTCTGAGACAAAAACTTCACCGAGCCTCCTCTGGATGCACACACACGGAGGGAAGCACCCCCCTCCGTCAAGCTCGTTAATTGGGAAATTGATTTTCTTCGGTTTGCATGTCGGCGCCTTCGGCTCTCTCCCAGCTCCCCATTTTCTGTGGCGCCGTCAGTGCCGGGTCTCTGGGAATGGCGCGAAAGCCCCAAGCGCGTTGGCAGCTCAGCTGAGGCCGTGTCAGCTGCGCGTTCGATACAGCGGCCGCGCGCACCTTGGCTGGCTGGGAGTTTTTTACTGGCCCTCACATTTTAATGAACCTTTTTTTGGCTGCTTTACTGTGTGTTTTACTGAAAAAGCTGTTACTCCCTGGCACTTGAAGCAGCGTGATGGCAGGGAACAGACTCCTACCAAGCAGATGTTCCTTGCCCCCCTGTTGCCTTCCCATGACACTCGAGAAGAAAGCAAATGGTCAGAGTTCACAGCAGGTTGTAGAAGTAACTCACTGCGTTAAACTGGGAATCAAAGTAAAAACAGATGTGGGGCTGGGAGAGCTTGAGTTAAGGTGACCCCAGATAGCACGTGTGAGGCTGGGTGTGCAGGGCTGCGGGAGAACTGCACAAAAATAATGAAAAGAATCGGCACGGAGTTTGGAGTCCTTTTTCTGCTTCATTATCTGGGCTGATTTCACCTACCAGATAGTGCTGGGATGACTCTAAAACACGCAGGTCCCTCCTATCACAAAATTATTTGAAAACAGGGTTTCTGTAGACAGTAAGTCAGAGGTGAAGCTCGTACCACGCGTGAGTCGTACAGACATCCTTCAGGCTTGCAAAGACTGCTGCTGCTTGCTGTGTAGGCACAAGTAAGGAGATTCAGCAGAGGAGTTCTTATTTGGTTTTTATTTCCCTTGGCAAAGGGAGCACATCTGAAAGTTTGGCCTTTAAAGCAAATGCTCTGGGTCGCGTTCAGCCTCTTTTTTGGGGTGGATCCTGGTTTTGGAACCGTTCTTGTCTTGATACGCCCACTCTCTTGTTGCGATAACTGCGCCTCTTCTTTCACCATAGACCGAAATTAATTACCTGCTTTTCCTTAATTCCCTTTCTGAAGAGAGAGCTGCCCCTAAGGCAGAGAGCCCGCTGCGGATCGAAATCGTGCGACCGTGGGGGGGAAGGAAGGGGAGGTACGGTGACCTGCGATTGTCCAGAGACTGACACCGCTACCGCTTTTGTTCCCACACTCTTGAAATGCCTGAAGACTTTTGGTGAAGTGCACTGAGCCGAGGTGACGGACTTGATATTTAAAAGAATCAAACCTTATCTAAAAAAAAAAAGAAATGGAATTGGAGAATTAGCAACGCACAACTGCCCTCTTTCTTCTCTCTCTGCCCGTCTCCGCCGTTCGACCTATGTCTCGGGCAGCGATTAGGACAGGAAATCGAGCTGCCCGTCTTCCTGCTTCCCTTCCGACACCGCTAGCGTGTGTGACAGTCTCGTCGCTCCTGGGATCCCACCGCCCCGCGAAGAGACGTGTAGAGTTGTAAAACAACGCAAACTGACGGCAGAAGCCGTGAAGCGGGAGACCCTTCGCCACCGCGCTGGTCACTGCCGACGGAGGGAGAAATCGGACGATTTGGTGATAAAAGAAAACTTTAAAAAAAGAAAAAAAAAAATATAATCTATTTAGAATTAATTTATAGCTGTATATATGTTGTACTTTTAAACTATGCAGGGGTTGGATGATTAAATTATTTTGTTTTCTGCCCGGTTTGGTAAACGGGGGACGTTGGAAGTCCCTTCCTGGGGTGTCTCGCTCTGCAGCGCTTTCCCGCCCGACACACTAAAACAAAAAATCACTTTGCAGTTCCTGTATTTTTGCTTTCTGGAGGACAGCGGCGTTCTGCGGCTTGGGATGCTGATACCTGCCTTTTGGGTTTTAATAAAAGAAATTCCAAATCTGTAGCGGGTAACAAAAAAATCGGGGTTGGGAGGAGCGGGGGGAACTGTCCGGATCTGTGGTGCGGTTTCGCAGCGTCGGCAGAAGCCGCAGCGGGTCAGCTGAGCCCCGGCGTCACTCTCGGTGACGGGAAGGATTGTCCTGGATGGTTTTTTTGCTCATCAGTCGTCGGGTTTATTTGCCCGCCTAACTTCTTTTTTTTCGCAGAGTCTGCTTTAATTTTGCTTCGTCATCAGCGTGCGGTGTGCGTTCTGTAAAGAGGGCTTTCCACCAGCCGTCTCCCTTTGTTGGGGTTTTTTTGTGCGTGTGTGTCCTGCACTTGGGGTTCCTCGTGCGCGCCGTGGCCGTGGCCTTGGCACCCTATCTCTAGCGTTTCCTGGAGGAGACCTGTAAAATAGTGCTAATTCCTAAGAAACGGAGCTTTCTATTGCTTCTGTTGAAAGAAGTTTTGCAGGGGGAGGTCAGGGGTTCGCCCGTCTCTCCTGGGACCCCTCAGCTCTGCGGCGCAGCTCTCCCTCCCTCACCGTCGGGCAGGACCGGCGCTGGGGCAGCGGGAGGGCGCTCAAGGCTAGGAGCCGTCTCCTGGAAGCACGAGCGGAGCTACCTCTCGTGGAATAAACTGGATTTTTTTTTTTTTTTTTTTTTTTTTTTTTTTTTTCCTCATTTTTTTTTTTTT
>WHYT01000241.1:0-13669 GCA_009806455.1 Tetrax tetrax
CTGGGGATTAGTTGTGTTAGAGTAACTTGAAAAAATGGGTGTAGTTCTGGCACCAGTTATAAATAACTGGAAGTATTCATGCACTGGACTAAATTCCATTCCATTTAAGTCAAGTTTTCTGTTATCCCATACTATACTAGAACTAAAGAGGTTGTAACAGCCGCTATCACTTTAATCTGGTAGTCTCAGAAATGATAGCAAGAGCTATAACAGAGTATTTTTATAATTTGCTAGCAAAATGTTACATATCATCGCTGCTAATGGAAATGTGAAGTATTCCTGAGAGTGATGAAGATAATAATAACTTATATTGCAGTGATAATTTGGAAGCCCCAGCTGAGATGTGGGCCACTCTGCTCTAAGCATTACACAAGTATGTAGTAATTGCAGCCTTTGCCAGTTGAGTTCTAAATAGGCAAGATAGAAAATGTGGGAAGAACCTTCTACAACAACAGGTATTAAAACACAAACGTATTTCATATGAATGGTAAGTTTTATTTTTTAAAGACAAATTAAATATATTCAAATTACATTAAATGCCACGTTATGTGTTTTGAAAAATTAGCCTTCTATTTAAATTCTGTGCTGTTTGCAGGGATTGAATACCTGAAAGGATTTCGAGTCATACTTGAGGAGTTAAAATCAGAGGGAAGACAATGCCAGCAGATGGTTTTAAAAGATCCAAAGCAGCTCAGCCCTGGTTTTAAACAAACAGTAAGTTCTTTGTTTCAAGAGAAGTTTCGTTCTTGCTTGATTGTACAAGTAATCTTGGAAGCGTGTAAATGCTGCATATAAATCTAAATAGCTCTCTATCAAAATATATACACAGTGTGCTGTTTACTAGGATGCAGGTTGCTTTCTAAAAGTATTAGTCTTTAAACTAGTGATAGTTTTTGGTCTGGAAGCAGATCCAATCCCCTTCTATGGAAGCTTTCCTAGAGCTGGAAACTGTTGTTTGAGTGATCTTGGATGCACATCTGTGATAGTCCACATCCAGCTCTGTACTGAGATGCCTCATGTCAGTGTGTAATGGAGGGGTAGATAAGGATTCTTAATGTATTAGTTTCTGCTTATGTTTGCAAAACTGGGGGCTTATTTTGAAAGATACTTTCAGTTATAGTCGTTGATTTTAAAATATGTTGCAATCTTGTCTTTTTATAGGGAATGGAGTCCCAACCTTTTGTAAATCTGAAGTTTGAAACAGATTACTTTGTAAAGGTTGTTCCTTTTCCTTCCATTAAAAATGAAAGTAATTATCATCCATTTTTCTTCCGAACTAGACGTAAGTATTGCATGCAGTATAGTGTTGCATATTATCTCTTCACCAGTGGGTGCCCCCCCCAGCTTTTTTGTTTTCCCAACAAAGGAATGTAGTAGATGATGATGTTAGATGAGTCTGGATTAAGATAGTTACTGACTGAGTCTTTGAAGGAAGATCTGGGTGTAAAGTGGAAAGAATTGGGATGCCACATAAATCTGTGGTGTATGATCATATGAATTAGGCAACAACCAGAAGAAAAGTCTCGGGTAGGTTTGAGATTCTCTCAGGTTTGCCTACAGTAGGATTACTCCCCTGGTTCTCAGGGACATTTGACTCATGAAGATGATTGGCTCCTATTCCTCTCTGGACATTGTGAAAAAGCTCAGGTTGGTTTTGTTTCTAGGATCACAGTTTCAAAAACAGCTATCTAGATGAGTATATATAAAGTTAAACAGCAACAAATCAAGTTGAATTTATCAAAATTACTTAGCAACTCTCATTGGAGTTAGAGAGAAGAAACTTGAATAAGCTCCTTAGTGCTTAAACAGTATGAGAAACAAGTACCCTTTGGGGTGAAATGCAGTAACGTTTGTCTTTGTAATAGCACTCAGCATACTTATTTACTCAGAGTAAATGTATTTAAGGTAGTTATAAATTCTTCTCCTCTGTGCTGTGCCTGGTGTCTCTCTTATCCCTTTTGTCTCACTAAGGAATGCTATTTTAAAATTAATGAACCAGGACAGTTTCTCATATAAAGATGAGAAGGGACTTGAAATCATAAGAAGCTGAATTTGCAAAATATATTTACTCAAGGCATATTAGAGACTGGGAAAGAAATGTCTTCAAAATTATGAACTCCCTTCTTTGCCCTTGTTCTTTTTCTATTTAAATAGCATAGCGTTTTGATACTATATCATTAATAATTTTTTTATATTTTTGTAGCATGTGAATTGTTGCTACAGCCAGAAAACCTTGTCTGCAAACCTTGTAAGTAGAATGTAATACTTCCTGTATATTCATCTTCCAGAAAGTTGCTGTACTTGAAGAGTCACTTTTTTCCAATTAATTAATATTTCCTCTGACAGACTGGAGGCCAAGGAATCTGAACGTTACCCAGCAGGGTTTTAACATGCAAGTGTCCTTTGATCACGCACCTCACAACTTTGGGTTTAGATACTACTTTCTTCACTACAAACTTAAGCATGAAGGACTATTTAAGCAAAAGACCTGCAAACAGGTACGTCACTAAGTTTTGCAAATCTTAAAAGCACAAACTCTATTAACATTAGATGTTCTAAGGTCTTATAGAAACTTTTAAAACTGAATATAATATAGAATACTATCAGGTTTTATTTTTTTTAACTATTTGGTACTATTCATGTAAATAATAATTGTATTGTGATAGTACTCATCAGTCAAAACGAGACTTGAGGGCTTTGCTAGAGCTGCGTAGTTTACTCAAATAGGAAGAGACTGTTCTGTCTCTTGAAGACCCTACAACTAATTAGTACTTTAAACTGCAGTTTTATTATGTTTGTTACACATACTATTTCCTACTTTTTAATTTCACCTTTGCACAAAATTTGACCACTTTATAGATTACCCATCTGAGATGGTATCACAAGACAGCTCTCATTTTAGTATGTGCATGGAATTAGGCTCTCTGTGATTGTTACAGCTGTGTGCATAAGTCTTCTTGTGGGAGCTGCAATTTGCTGTATTATTTTCCTTAACTTTGGTTAATATTGAATGGCAAGTTTGTTCTCACTGGTCTCATCCTGAGACTTTGTAAGCTAGAGAGCTTCAGGGCGTAATGTAGAGTTTGTGTATTAGTCTAAACTTTTAACTGTTTGTTTTTTTTTTTCTAATAAGTAATCATATTTTAGTTCTGCAGGCAGAGGATTGTAGTCCTTGCATATTTGAATGGAGAGACTTAGTTTTGCTGGTTTAAGCTGTCTTAATCCAGGGGGGCACTGTATATTTCTAAATCAATGCAAATATATTTTTTTCATTATGTTTTAAAAGTATTATGTGAATGGCTTGCAAAGTATTCTCTTTCTTTAATGTAGGAGCAAAACACAGATACTACAAGTTGTATTCTTCAGAATGTATCTCCAGGGGATTATATAATTGAGGTAATATTTATAAATAGTCATTTGTACAAGAGCTAAATGAGTATGTTAACAGAGAAATTAACTAAAATTAAAGTATTTCAAGTCACACTCAGGTAAAATTGGACTTCAGGCATCCCTACTGAAGTACCTTGGGCAATTAAAGGTTTTTAGACAGATTGTTCTTGTCTTTTCCATAGCTTTGCTTACCTGAGTGCATAGCAGTTTAATCTGTGTCTTCAACTATAGTTGTGGGCCTGCATGATTCTTAGAATATTTTTTTTTTTTAAATTGTAATTCTGTAGTTTGGTCATTTTTTACTATACATAAAAGCTGTATATTTCTCTTGATGATGACAGTATGTGAATTCTGAAAGTTGATATTGTCACATCAAATTATATACCAACAAAGACAGATTATTTCACTAATTACTAGTTTGTGGTGCTCTTTAATTTTAACTTTCTGAAGTTAAACAGTAAGTTTCTTCACATTTGATCATGAAAGCTGTTATAGTTGTTTACATATTGCAGAAAATGAATTTTATTTTGTGGAAATTTAATTTCATTTAACTTTTACTTTTCAAAGCTGGTTGATGATACTAATACAACAAGGAAAACAATGCACTATGCGCTAAAACCAGGTATGAATTTTTGTTTTTAAACAGTGTACAGTATTTACCTTATTATTTTAGCTTCAGTTTTAATTATGTTGGAAATGTTCTTGATTTGACTTTTGTCTGTTTACCATAATCAAGACTACTGACGCAGTTGCGCTCTGAATTTTTTGACCTAATGAAAAAAGAGTAGACGTGCACATTTGTACCTACACATCTGCATCTCTGTACGTTTATATTTAGTACAGTTTAGATCAATATGTCATTGGAAATCTTTGTGGGAAAGTCACTTTTGTTGTATACATGGATATGAAGAATCACAGCCTGTATCTTAATTGCATACAACCGATGTGTGCAGTAGCATGGAAATAACATAATGAAACTGTGAAGGCAGCCTAAACGCGTTATCTGCATATGTACTTCAGCCCTGAAATCAAATCAAGTAGTCTGGAAAACCTGCCAGGTGAATGCTTAGCTTGTCTATGTACGAGACCAGTTATTGAGAAGCTAATTAGAGATTTCGGGGTGTAACTGCAGACACAAAACATAGCTGCAGGTGAAGGCAGTGGGCGAAATGGACTGAATCCTAATGCATGTTGCTAAAGGTAATCTGTGCCGAAAGACAGTTCTTCCTAACTGCCTAGTTCAGCACCCTGGAACAAAAGTCTGTCAGGTCCAAATGACTATTCCATATCTTGTCAAAACTACACTTCCTATAAAGTCCTTCCCCATGGCAGGAGGTATGAGTTGGCATGCAGCGCTTGTTACTTATGTTAGTCACTCTAGGGCTGTGTTGATGGGGGCAATCAGCGTAAAACCTATTTAAAATAGAGCAGAACATGATGTTTGATTCTGCTGTATATTTGAGAATTACCTGATAATAGTGTACTGCAACAGTTTTACATTCCCAGTGTGAAGGTTTGATTAGATAAATATAATACAGCTTATTTGCATATGGCTAATTCTGCTTTATTTTTCAAAGTACATTCTCCGTGGGCTGGACCGATAAGAGCTATTGCCATTACAGTCCCTTTAGTTGTCATTTCAGCATTTGCAACGCTTTTCACAGTGATGTGCCGCAAGAAACAGCAAGGTAAGAGGGTTTATTCAATAGAGCTCCATTAAAAGATGCACTTTAGTGACTTAAAAAAAAAAAAAATCTGAACTGGAAGGTTTGTTCCAGAAATACCTTTCTTTTCTTTTCTGTCTCCTTCCTTCCGACAGCTTTTTTTGTGTATTGAAGCTTTTAGCAAATTGTTAATCAGTGCCAGAGAAAGTACTGCATCACAAATCAAGACTTAACTGTAGAAAGGAGAGAACAAAATTGCTGTTGGGAAGTATTTTTGGTTTCAGGTTTCTTTTTACGTGTGAAAGTAGTACATGACAATGTAGAATACAAACAGATCTGTAAATTGATATATTTTAAACACTCTCTTATTTAATTTAGAAACATCTAATTCATATTTATTTTAAACCAGAAGGAAGGTAAAGCCATGTAATACCAATACAATTCTCAGAACTGTCTGGAATTCTACTTGTATCTATTATTCCAGATTTGCTCTGGAAACTTGCCCTTGTACTTCATCTTAGACCATCTTCCTAAATTTACTCTTTCTAAGACTTACTTGCAGATGTTTCTCTAAATTAGATTCCATCCCTCTCTGCTGACTTTTCCTCTGTATCCAGGAGCTGGCAAACCACACTTGTTACATTGAGATGTTAAAAACCAATTGGCTTTTTTTGTAGAATCTAGGGAATCATGCGGTTTCATGAATATGGAAAAAGAGATTACTTCCCCAGACCCCACATATCTGTGTTATCCATCTGAATTTTGGCAGTGAGGTATACTGCAAGTGCTATATGCCGTCTGGGTTAAATGCTTTTACCTTCTGGTCTTCTGTAGCCATTCCTTTGCTCACAGATAGCACAGTTCCAACAAAAAAAACAAAAAAAACCCAACCAAAAACAAAAAAAAACAGACAAATCACTAAGGATTGGTCCACAGAGAGAGTTGTTCCAGAATAGTTATTCCTGATGAATTGTTCTAAATTAAATCCCCAGATGGATATTTGTATTTTGAAATACTCATGCTTTATTCCAAATTAGCTTAATCAACTGTAGAACTAGATTGATTTAGTCTGGCGTAAGACCAAACTTTTATGTTGCAGCATAACAAGGAGAGAAATACTAATAGCTCTTTTGATTTAAATTAGTCATATCTTAATTCAAATTAATGTAAAATTAATGTCCAAACATACGTGCGTGTGTGTATATATACCAGAGAGCTACTGTGTGATATTCTGAAGAGATTTGTGTTTCTGGAGTTTAATGTTTTTACCTGGCTTGGGTTGTGGGTTGTTTTTTAAACAAGATACTTTGTTATACAGGAAACTCTTGATGATGATGCATTTTTAAAGCTTGTAATATTTCAGCAGAGAGGTGAAGACTGTTGAAGCTGGGTAGAGGTGAAACAACCTCATTCTGTTTATAAAATAAACCTTTCTCAAGTTTTCTGACTTGGACAGTAATAACTGCACATTTCACTTTCAAAGTGTGTTCCACATATGTAGCAACTCATAAGCTGCCTAAGTAGAGTATGTGCAACTTTTCTTTTTCACAGTGGAAAGGAAAGAAATACCTTTTGAAAGAAGTCATCATTGTACGCATTAGTAATGAGCCTACAAAAGTTTAAAAAAAAAAACCAAACCAAAACAAATCCAACCTTTATAGTGTGAACTGTCTTTCTCTCTTCCAATTTAGAAAATATATATTCCCATCTAGACGAGGAGAGCTCAGAGTCTTCAGCATATGCTGCAGGTCTCCATGTGGAAAGACTTCGTCCCCGGCCAAAAGTGTTCATCTGCTATTCCAGTAAAGATTGCCAGAAACACATTAATGTCATCCAATGCTTTGCTTGTTTTCTTCAGGACTTTTGTGGCTGTGAGGTAAACTCAACATTTCTTCTGTAAACAGTTTTCTTAATTGAAACAACACCCCCAAAACTTATAATAATATGCACTTGAAAATGAGGTATTTCAATGTCACCTTTCCGCAGAGATAACTTCCGTTGTTTTTGTAAATATAGGCTATATAAGTTTTCTTTTCTTAAGGAAAGGAACACATCGTAGCCTCCCGGCCCCCGAAAAAAAAAAAACAGAATAGTGGAAAACGTGTGCTGCGTTGACTCCAGAATTTTCGTTTAGCCATGTTTAACATGTTTCATATTAACTGCTTTTTCTGTTCAGTGGATCTTGCATCTTTATAGTCAGCAGCCACAAAGAGGTAATGGTGTCAATTAAGCATTCCTCAAATACGTTTTCTATTGTAATTTTTTAGTTGAATCTAAAACTCCTACTCATAAAGCAAAATCAGTGTAATTAGGATTAATTATTGACATTATGTATTAATTTTTATTGTTTGGGGTTTTTTAAACTCACCTGTTCCATTAATTCATTAAAATCAGCATGCCTTGTTTTTGATTTAAAGCGATGAGACAGACATTCAAATTGTTACTTGGGACGACTAGGCTTAGAATCTCAGGCTGCTTTCTAAAATACAATGAATACGTGGCCAGTCTTTCACTTTTCAACTGTAAAAAAGCAAGACAATCGTTAGTCTACTATTTTTGTTGCGTTGTAATCCTGCCACTCTGGTTTTCAGTGCAGCACGGGAACCATGTTTTCAGCTGTGCAGCACGTCTGGCCTCTAGCGGCCCGGCACGGGAACGTAGGCCAGGCCTCAGGCCTTCCGTGGGGGTGGTCACCATGTACTCACGTGCTAAAAATGGTTCAGGTAATATCACTGATTCCAGTTTGTCCGATATCAATGCTATGTTAATTATTACTTATTTCTCTTTTAAAATAGCTTGTATTTGCATCAGGGGCAAGCTATAGTTAAACTCATGATGAGTTCTCAATTGTCAGATAAATAGAATCTGACTCACTGAGTATAATTCATTTAAATTTTATGAAAAAAAATGTATTTAATAATCTAATAATGATTATCAACCAGAATGTTCTTTTCTTTTTCAGGTGGCTCTAGATTTGTGGGAAGATACGAAAATATGTAAAGAAGGGCAGAAAGAGTGGCTTATGAGAAAAATAAATGAGTCCCAGTTTATCATCGTTGTGTGTTCCAAGGGAATGAAATACTTTGTTGAAAAAAAGAACTGGAAGCACAGAGGGGTAACCAAAGATGCAGGAAAAGGAGAACTCTTTCTGTTTGCTGTGTTGACTGTTGCAGAGAAGCTTCGTCAAGCAAAGCAGAATTCAAATGACCTCTGCAAGTTCATTGCAGTCTACTTTGATTACTCCTGTGAAAGAGACATCCCTGGTATTCTGGATCTAAGTACAAAATACAAACTCATGGACAATCTCCCTCAGCTGTATTCACATTTACACTGCAGAGACCTTAGTGTACAGGATTCAGAGGTGTTTCCTGTTAATATTAGCAAAAGGAATTATTTCAGAAGCAAATCTGGGAGGTCCCTTTATGTTGCCATTTGCAATATGCATCAGTTCATTGATCAGGAACCAGATTGGTTTGAGAAACAATTTACTCCCTTCCCTCCACCTTCTTTACATTACTCGGAGCCTGTCATGGAAAAATTTGATTCGGGCTTGGTTTTAAATGACTTGGTGAATAAACAGGTGATGGATGGTGATTTTTACCTGAAAACAGATGTAAATACTATTTCAGCTGGGAATTCAGACTCTCACTATGTAATTCAGCACTTAAACCTTGGAGAAGATATAGAAACTCAGGACATTCAAGGTGGTGGCAGCTGTGTTCTTCAGCCATTGTTACATGTTGTTAAAGCTTCAAATCTTAAAGATATGCCTCGAGATTCTGGAATATATGATTCATCTGTTCCTTCATCTGAATTATCTTTACCTTTAATGGAAGGACTATTGACAGACCAAATTGAAACATCTTCCATTACAGGAAGTGTTTCTTCATCATCAGGTTTAGGTAAGATATAGCAGTGTTTTTAAAAATTATATTCAGTTATTGTGAGCATATTTCTACCATCTCAAAATAATTAAGATAATATATGAAGAGCCATATAGGAGGCTGCAGAGGAAGGTAAGCATTGTATAAAGATGATAAAAAAAGATTTCAGTAACTTTACAAAAATGAATATTTTCTTTAACTTATTGGGGGTGGGGAGGATCCTTACCCAAGTCAGATTTCACTAAAATTCTATTAATAAGTCACTTCTCATTAATTCATCTGTTATTGGAGAGATGGTTTCTTTCTTCCAGGGACTCCTTGGCAGCTCAGATACTCAACTGACAGCTGTGTGGTTTTATTAAGAGAGTGATATG
The DNA here is from genome assembly GCA_009806455.1 of Tetrax tetrax. Taxonomy (NCBI): domain Eukaryota; kingdom Metazoa; phylum Chordata; class Aves; order Otidiformes; family Otididae; genus Tetrax; species Tetrax tetrax. Next base: position 9,313 of record WHYT01000241.1, read on the forward strand.
GTGTTACAGAACAGCCATAAATCTAAAACTGACATCCTATTTTGCTCCAGCACATGCTGGAACCTTTAGGGATATAGTCTGTACTCTGGTTAACTCAAGTTTCAGAATGACATTATGCTTCTCATTGGATGTGGGGCTGGGAGGAATGAACAAATGGGTTTCAGTGGAGGAATTTAAATGCTTGGAAGACCCTCTCCAAAATAGATACCCAGCTTAGACGCCTACAGTTAGAAGGTGTAAATATTGCCTCAGGCTATATGAAAAGCTGATCTGACCTTACTAGTTACAGTACATTGAACTGGCATCACAACTGCATCAGTGTGGAATGCTCCAGCAATTGTACTCATAGGGTAAAACTGCTATTTGCGGAGATCTTCCTTAAGCAGCTACCACAGGTGAATATTGCGTTTTGATGGCACTATGCTGTTCTGCTGACCTGAATGAGTGTTGACAGTGAGCTAATTTGTTAGACTTCTCTTGGCTAAATGGATTTTTTTAATTATTCAGATAATTCATAACTAATGTTGGATGACAGAATTGTCTTGAGAGGAGAGACTATAGATCTTGATTTACAGATACAGCATTTATAGGCTAGATAGTCTATAGGACAAAATAAGTCAAACCTGAAAACTTTTCAAGTGGAAAAAAATAGAGATTTACTGATTTAATGTTATAAGCCATAAATACTCTGTTATTGTTTCAAAATTAATATTATATTCTTTAATTTCCTGCCATCTCTTCTAATATAGCCTTTTCTCACATTTGTGGGAAAAATTACAGATTATATCTGTAAAGGTTCTAGCGTTGGATGAAAGTAGGATGCTAGTTTAAAATTTATGGCCTCTCTGTAAGAATGCTTTACCAGTATTCCCCTCCTGATGCAATCACAGAGCTGTCAGCTGGGTATCCCAGCTGCCAGGGAGTCACTGGAAGAAAGAGGCAGTCTTTCCAGTAATTAATTCTCAAGTCACATACCTACTCGTTAACATGTTTCAGCTATAGAGATTAAACACTCTAGCAGCAGTAGTAGTAGTATAGCACTGGTAGAGTTGGATCTTAACACTGATATTCCAGTATCCATTAAATCTTTTTACTGTCCCAGACATACAAAATATTCATAGCGCTAGTATTTATATGCCTAATAATGAGCAGAGTAGATAGAAATGTTTAGCTTTTATTCTTGTTCTAAGAGTTGGACATGTCCAAATTGTTATTCTGAATTCACAGCACCATTTCTGTTCTGGCTACCCATTTTTTATCCATTACTTGGTCAGAACAGAAGTAAACAGCTTTGTCATTTAGCATCTCAAGACAGATCTTTACTTTCTTCTTCAAAGGAGAGTTTGATTTAATCTTTTGAATTAAAATCCTAAGTCACATAACTTGTAATACTAATGTCTTTCAGTGCAGCTCATGTGCAGACTACTGATCTGCAGAGAAAAGATCCTTAAAGAGATCATCATACTGGGCATCATCAACTGAAGTTGAAACCAGTTTAATTTTGAGGAAGCACCAACAACCAAACCTTTAGTAGGCTCGCTCACTAATAGTAATGTCTTCTCTAAGAACCCCTGCCTGGGGAGAAAATTTGTGTGAATTCTTTAGATAAGGAGTTATTGAGCATGGTAGTTCAGCCTCGTGAATGTATGGCATTATGACCAAAGGGTTTTCATAAGTTTTCTTTGCATTTTTTATGAAATGTTGACCAAATACAAAATCAATGTTCAATTAATGAACCTCATGTTTTGTTTTGTTTTGTTTTTTTTCATTTTATAGGGGAAGAGGAGCCTCCTGTTATCACCGCTACAAAATTCTTAGTGCCTGGAATATGTAAAGCAGAACTTCATTGCCATATCCATACTGACGAACTGCAGGCAATTGCTCCTTGATAATACATTACAACATTGTTATGCATTGCCACTTTATCAACAGCCTCTGTTTGTGCTTTAACTACCACACTGTCTCAGCACTAAATCTACTTGAAGGAACAAATACTCCCTGAAGAAGATCTGTTATTCCTAAGGGATTTTTTATGGCCAGTAAACTTGAATTTGTTGGTCTTTATGTTAAGTCTTTCACAATTTGAAAAATGCAGCATGGAAAAATAGATGAGAATACATTCAAAATTATTCCTATTACCACTTTAAATGTCACAATGTTACACTGTTTACAGACGCCATAATCAAAATTTACTTCTTTTGGTTAGAAATAATTTTGCAACTGGACATAAAATAGCTTGGAACATTAAACCCTAGTGAATTTTGTAGTCTAACCTCTAGTTTTAAGTGCTGACATACTTGATGGCAGGAGTGTTGTAGTGAATGAGAGCAGGATTTTTTTTCAGAAGCAAGGTAAAATGCCAAAGGTGAGATAAAGAAATTCTCTATCAGAAAAAAAATATTTTATTTTAGAAAAGTTTGAGTTCCTTTGCTCACAGTCTCCTCTCTCTCAGATGTTAATGTGTCTCAGTATTTAATTTCAGATAAGTGCCTATCTCCCTGTTCTGTGTGATTCTCCTATCTCTTCCCCACCATCTGGCTATGATGAGTCACGAGTAGTACCATACTGAGACTAAGTATCATTTTTATAACAGACAAAAATATAGATCCTGCATATGCTGACTGATACTATGGAAACCAAGTGTCCTTCTTTTTTTTTTTTTCCTAGAAGGGCTAATATAAAGATAAAGGGGCTAATAAAGGGCTAATAAAAAGATGGGGGAAGGAAGACCAAATTTTGTATTTAAGACATCATTCTGGATTTGTTTCAGCCATGAGATGAGTATGCTTTATGGGGGATTTCATACTATCCTTCAAGGACTTGCTGCTACAAAATCACCTGGGGTAAAACAAGTTAAGAGAAGCAGTTAATCGGCATGAATGCTTTGCTTTGTTTTGAGCCAATCAGTAAACAGAAGCCTGTGAGTTATTTTGCCATTACTTTTCACACTACTTACCATTACTTCATGATTAAGGTGGTATAATATTACTAGTGTTACATTGACCAAAAATGCTAAAACTACAACTGAACATGCCTATCTAAAGATGCAGAGCATGCAAGTCCTTTCTTTCGCACTGACCAGGTAGGTGCACCATCATCTAAAATATCCCTGCTATTTCCAAAGAGCAATTTTTCCTAAGTAAAACCCATCTGTGTAACAACAATTCCAGGCGCGATTATAACAAGTATGATAACAGCAAATAGTCAAGGACACCTTATCAATGTGCCTGTGCTAATTTTGCTCATGGGGTCCGATTGTTTCATTTGACCTGTCTTCACATTCTACCTGTCTTCACATTCCAGTAACAGGACTTAACTTTATTAGTTCATCAAGGGAGAACTCAAACACCTCAAATATTCTCTCAGTTTTGATAGATGAGAATTAGACATTGCTAACTCTTACGTATTATCCATTTTAATAGTATGGGATAAAAGTATTAAACCAGTGATGATTTGGCTAACTGTCTTTTGTTTGGAAATTAAAATTGTTGTCACCAGTGGAGTAAGAAAGCACTGTAACAATTATTTGAGCATAACCATTGATGGCAGAACTCCAGAATGCTTTGCAATTGTAATGTGGAATTCGTTGATCAGCTAGATGTATGTCTCAGATCTGGAGGGCCTTGTCCATTAGTGTAAAGTTCCTTGCTCTTCCTGTTTTCTGAATCTGAAGGAGCACTAAATGGAAAACCTCAAACTTGCAATACCTAAGTAAGTTTCAGGAAGTTTTAAGTACATTGTGAATTACATGCACCTACAATTATGTTTGGGGTTTTTTTTTTATGCTGTGCCTTGGGCTGTACGGAAAGCAAAATTGTTTTCTTGTTCTTTGAAGTTGAAAAATACTTGTGTCAAACTATGCAGAATAATCTAGAGGTAAATGCTTCTCCACTAAATCCAGCTGTGAAGGATCTTGATTCAGTGCAATTCTTGCCATTTTACAAGAGAAAGAGTTTGGATTGGTAAGACACAGGCAGAAAGGTTACAAAATTTGTGTGCTAAAGACCTGCTGTGCATAGAAATGCCGAAGTTGCAAAATATGAGGAGGAGGAGGCAATTTATTAGCAGTTAGCTGGTGAAGGTGATGATGCTTTCCTTTGTGGAGGTCGCAGCTCACATAGTGTTATTTTATGCTAGAGTAAAGATTTGGAAGATTTCCTGGTTCTGTTAAATTCAGTAGTAGATTTGGTATTACTTGACAGAATTAGGTTTTAATTTTGAGCTCTATGAAAGCTCAGTTTCTAAAATGGACGAAGGCAGTTGCACAAAGAATCACTCGTGATTAATGTTTTTGGTTTTTTTTTTTCAAAATTTGCTGTACAATCCTGCAAATCTTTTTTTTTTTTTTTTTTTTATT
>WHYT01000242.1:0-13443 GCA_009806455.1 Tetrax tetrax
TTAAGCTTATCCAGCCCAAATATGATTTTGCTGTAGATCAAGAGTCATCTTTGAAAGTACTGCAGTATTGATGCTTCCTGAATGATTTCAAAATTATGAGATTTTTCCCTGTTTTTTCTGAATGTGCACTAATGTGCATTTCCATTGCAGATGGACATAAGTCTTCTAGAAATTGAAATCATGCAGAAAAATAGTGAGTTTTCTTCCTGTTTTGCAGGAAAAATAACAAATATTGGTGAAATCTGAATTGTCTGCAGATTTCTTTCATTTGTTTCATTTCATTCTGGAGAATGGATTGAGAGCAGCCCTGAGGAGAAGGACTTGGGAGTGCTGGTGGACGAGAGGCTCAACATGAGCGGGCAATGCGCGCTTGCGGCCCAGAAGGCCAACCGCATTCTGGGCTGCATCAAGAGGAGCGTGGCCAGCAGGTCGAGGGAAGTGATTCTGCCCCTCTACTCTGCCCTGGTGAGACCCCACCTGGAGTACTGTGTCCAGTTCTGGAGCCCCCAACATAAGAAGGACATGGACCAGTTGGAGAGGGTCCAGAGGAGGGCCACAAAGATTATCAGAGGGCTGGAGCACTTCTCCTATGATGACAGGCTGAGAGAGCTGGAGCTGTTCAGCCTGGAGAAGAGAAGGCTCTGGGGAGACCTTATAGTGGCCTTGCAATACTTAAAGGGAGCTTATAGGAAAGATGGGGAGAAACTCTTTAGCAGGGTGCCCAGAGAGGTGGTTGATGCCCCATCCCTGGAAACATTCAAGGCCAGGTTGGCTGGGGCTCTGAGCAACCTGATCTGGTTGGAGATGTCCCTGCTCATTGCAGCGGGGTTGGACTAGATGACCTTTGAAGGTCCCTTCCAACTCTAGCCATTCTATGATTCTTTTGTTATTGAAACAAAATTACTCCAATAAGAATGATACATAAGTACATACAGAGATAAATAGATGTGTGCACATGTGTGTGCATTCACCTCACAGAAAATGCTGCTAGGTATGTTTATAAAATAAAGACGTATAAACCTTTGTTGTTGAACAGTGACAGATATACCTGATGATACCCAGCAACCTTGCTGGTCATTGAAATGCTTAAGTTTACTTTTGCCTATTGACACATTTCTAAAATAGGTGAAAAATTAAATGTTAAAAATAGAAAGTACAAACATTACTGGCTTACAAACAAAAAGGAAGGTTAAATCCACAGGGCTCAGAGACAGTCCAAAGACCTGATAATACTGTGCAGATATAAAAGAAGCTTGTATTTCTAAAGACAAACCTTGAAAAATGAAGTCGATAACTATATGCATCTTCATTGCAATATATTTAACTACATAGGACTAAGGACCAGCAGTAACACAGCCAATAGCATATGGGAATTGCAATTGCTTACTACCGCAAGTTTTAAAATAAAGTGACTTCTTTTGAAATAGTTATTAGCTACAGAAAGCATTTCTGAAGAATTAAAGTGCAGCAGTAACAACATAATAATAAATAGCTTTTTTTCCAACTTTCTCCCAAATGTGTTTTCTTTCTCATAGAAGGCCTCAGCAGGGAAAAATAGGAATTTTAAAAAAAAAGAAAACAACATATATTTTTCCTACCTTTTTCCAAATCTATGGTTACAGAAAACTCTTTTGTCCAACTCACTTCTTCATACAAGTAGAGTGTAATACAACCTTACAACCAAATGAACATCCTTTGAAAGAAGACATTACATGGGAGGAAAGTAAACTTGCAGTTCAACCACAGCCATAGTGACATTCTACTCTCTTGCTCTGTCGGGGACAGCTGGTTATTAAATATCGCTCTGACTTTCTCATGGGAAAGCAAGTGGCCAAACATAAAACGGGAGAGAGCAGTAGGATGTGACCCCCATTTCCCCAGCTCACAGCTTAATCTTTGGCTTCTGCCTGATGCTGTATCCTACAAGGGTGACATTCCTCCTCAGCGTGCCTAGCAGATAACACCCTGAACAGCAAGCAGGTGAGGTAACAGCTGGTTTGTGGATCCTACCAAACAGCCAAATGTTGGGACTTTAGGCAGTCAAGTGGATGCTTGCCTACAGAAAACTGATGTATGTTACCAGGACGAAGAGAGACACCAGTGAATTTCAAACATCTGTACTGCTGGGTGGGAGGTACATGAACACAATGTCTTCTCAGGCAGCAAGCCATCTCTTCCTCCTGTTGGCTCCAGCTCTCAATGTCAAATCCTAAGATACACCTACCACCAACCTACCAAGCAAATTTATCATGACAAACACAATGATCCAGGAGCAATAGCTGCCCAGCAACTTGTCCCTGCTTCCACTCAGATCAAAGAGACAAGCTGCTCTTGTAACTTGATGCACACTTTTAACGCTAAATTTTACCAAAAACTGTGAGTCTCCTGGTGTATTCCAAATCCAAAACCCAGGGGGAGAAATTAAGGAATAGGGTCTGGTAAAAGACAAGCCTGATACTTCTTCTCCATATCTCTGTCCTCCAAAGGTGGAAAGACATTCAGTGATGTTGGTTAGGGAGCCAAATTCTGAAATGTTAAGTGGTGGCAAGCTTTATATACAACAGCAAACCTGTGTCTTTTATACTTACTAAACCTAAAAATCAAGATCTAAAATAGGATCTGCACAGTCTGTACAGTTAGAATAGTCGATGCGAGTAGGTTCTCCTTTAGCTTTATGTAGCACATAACCTGAATGGTAAGGCTAAGTTTGATTAACCTTTGTCTTTCCTGCTGAGCAGAGCATAGCTTAGCAAAGGGCCACCCACCTTCCCTCTATACCTTTGACAAAGGCATCGGACCACCCCTGTGGCATTGATCCACCTAGTGTGTTTCCAGGTTTCCCTGTTGAGACTTCATTAAACAGAATAGAGTTTGTGCTTGATATCACTCTACATCAATGTCCACATTAAAGTACTGCCTGCAAGGGCTCATCTGCTGCGTATGCATGTGGCTTCCAGTCCCCGTGAGGCAGCAGCATGACAGGGAAGCCCCAGCAAGCTCTCCCATCTCTTCCACTGTCCATGAAAACTGAGCTGTGTAAGACTGAGGCTTCGGCAAAAGGTTTGTTGAAAAGCTTTACTGCAGCTGGAAGGAGAGGTTTCTTTCACAGACTGTTCCATGTGCAGACTGAGAAGGAAAGCAGAGGGTTCAGTCGCTGCAAGGCTGGTTGAGGGGGTGCAAGTAACTGTGGGAGCTGGGAAAAGGCACCTGGTTTGGAGCTTATTATAATTGCTACAATTACTCCCAGCAGAACTGGAACTCATAATTCCGTCCTTTCTCTGCCAAAACTCTTGAAAAAAGGCTCCCCAGGTCCTTAAAAAAAAAAGTTTGCTGGCTTTTTGCTGGCTTGGAAACAACAAAACCCCAGCTCCCAATCTAACCTCGATGCAATGTCACTTTTGATTCATCTGATATGAATTCAATCTTCTTTTCCATCCAGGATTATCCATTCATTACAGAAGGAAGTCCACTCTGTGGCCAGCTTGGCTTTTCCCATAATGATTGGTATAATGTACTCAGCAAAGTGATGGATCTGTCAACACAAGACAATTTCATTGGTGTGCGTCCCGATCAGAATGGACCTCAGTGCTGGAGCACGGCTTCTTGCCAATTCAAACCATTACCTGAAGTTTTCCCTGGCCATGTTGCCTGTGTGCTGCTGTGTCGAGTCTTTCCTAAGAGGTATCTTCTTATTCTGCAGCACCATTTCCCTCTTTGAGCCACAGCACAGAGCTCCTACTGAATTCACAGAGTCCCACTCCCCTTTGCTTGTGATCGTTAGAGACTGTTTGGCGTGGAACGTGCCCCGGTGGCAGTGCAGGTGGTATGTTATGGGAGCATCACCAATATGAAATTATTTCCCATCACAGGTAGAAGGACACAGCCTGTTATTTTTATCTTTATAAACCCATCTGGACATCTTCAGCTCACCAGATATTTTTTTTTCTGATTAGGGCAGCCAGATTCTAACAAACTCCTGCTGGGTTATGTCTTTCGCTGCGATGCAAGACTTCTTAATTCCAAGTGGTCAGAGAAGGGCAGCAGCATTTCCCTGCCCCTTTCATATTCCTAGAGAAATAAGCCTGTTCTGATTTCTGCAAATGCAGAAAGTCATCGAAAGCCAGAGGGAATTCTGTACTTGAAAGGGTTTCAGCCACGAAATGCAGTGAACACCAGCAGCAGCTCTCAGTGAGCTTCAAAAGAATAATGGGTGCATAGCATATCTGATGAACAAATGATACCATACCTACGACATTCTTTGGGTATTCTGAATCTTGGCAGGTATTTTAGCAGTATCTCTTTTTGCCTAGGTTGTTATGCTACAGGTTTTGTACAACTGGGTGTATATGCATATGAAAAAGAGAACTGTTCAAAAGGAAACCAATTCAAGTTTTTGACCAAGTTGGTGAAAGTCTCAGATTGGGTGAAAAATTATGTGATTTCTTTCAAGTTTCAGTGTAATCACTGCACATTCTTAGGCAAGTGGCTGAATGAGCTGAAACTGGTATTCAAATATATGGCTTTGTATTGCAAAAGCTTACTGAAACGCTGCTTGATTTCCTTGTGATTTAGTTGGAAAAAGAAAAAAAAAATCACTCCTAAATTTCAAACTCAGGCATTGGAGCAGCATGAAAAGCATAACCAAGTTATCATACAATGCTTTCTCATGGTGCTTGCTCTAGAGGTATTGTTATAGAAACAGAAGTCAGAATGCTCCTGGTACATAAGAAGTAGCTGCTCTGGGTATAAACACAAAGTGAAATAACTTGCAAGTCATAACAAGAAGTTTTTAAAAGCTCTAAATTGCAAACAAGACAGGAAGAATAGCTCAGATACGATTTGTGTTTTTTAATGAGCTGTGACTTTTCCATAGCCTCCGACAACAGCCAGCACAGATCCTGCCTGGGAATATACAAGAAATGACACTTTGACTATAGATACTCAGAGTCTTCAGGGGTGGTTATGCATGCAACAATGTAATTCATCAAATAGCAAGAACTTATAGTGCATAATTAAAATGGAAAATTAATTGTTAAAATAAAGTGAAAAATAAAAATTAATGTTAAAAGGGAGCCACCAAATTGATGGAGGTCCACCTGGTCTGTTAAACAGTCATTTAAAGGAGCATACAGAGTGGCAAGTCCTTAATTTATTGATGGCCAGATGCCCATTTTGGCAAAGATGGTCCTTCCACACACCCTAATTTGTAGACTTTTCTTCAACTGTTGGTCACCATCAGAAACAGGCTGCTGGGCTAGCCTTTGGCCTGGGCTATATGGATGCTCTTGCCATTGGAGCTGAGCAGGAAACTAGTCAATCTCTATTTCTCACAGTTCAAATGCGGAGGAACCAAGTTCTTCCCTTTTAGTGCCTTCTCAAGGTCTCTGCCCAGCAGGTACAGCAGAACTTTCGGACATCCCCTGCTCCTGCCTTGCACTCCCAAGTTGTGCTCACCTGGTCTCCAGGCAGGTGCATGGGCAAGGCACTCATTGCCATTTAAAGGCCGTTTTCCCACCTGGCATCTACCTATAGCAGCAGAATGTAACAACCTCCCACTGGTTTGTGTCTTCACTGCATTACCAAGCATCCTAATTCCAGGCAGAAGCATTTCGCTGAGGAGTCAGAGGACGCATAATACCCCTTTTATCAGTACACAACCCCAGTCATATGTATGCCCACAGGAAGAAACGTGTCCCATGCAGAGAATGACTCAGACTAGGTCAAAGCAGAGATACAAGGAGAGTGGAGAAAAGTGAACAGTAACTGCAGTTTATAAAAGGTGGCATTTATCTTATCTGAGTGACAGCTGCTCACTGGGAAGTTACAAGGAAGTATTGTGATATTCTGACTCTGAAGCCCACCTTTTAGGAACCACTGATTTGGAACATGAAAAGACTGCACATGCTGAAAAAGTCATCTTTAATAAGACAGGGTTAGATTGCAATGAAGCTCACTCACACTGAGTGGCATTTTCCTTCTGCTCATGGCCTCATTGACATTAACACCATCGTTATTGGTAAAATAGAGCTGAGTAAGGCATTGGCCAACATTGACCACAGTTGCACTCCTGTTGGGTTCTGGTAATTGATAATTAATAGATTTAAAGAGATTCAATAGATTTCCATATTTTTATTTTCTCTGAGTGTCCAGCTCTATTGGACAGTAACAAGAGCATGGGGTTCCCCTGGCAGGGCTCTTCCAACGGCCAGGTTATCTGATGGATTTTATGTCCCGGTCCCATGGCACCTCCAGCTGTGTTCAGGCTCAGGAGCGTGAGCCACAACAACTATCAGGCATGAAGTTGACTCTCTGTTTATAAGATTAAACAATGACTAAGCTTAGCAAAAAGCATAAACTGTGGTGTAATAAGGCTGTCATTGCAGTATAACTAGAATGAAATGAAACTGTTATAAAACATAACTGCATTTTATTACGGCAAAGCCAAATGCAATCAGAAAACTGCTTCCTTTTGGTATAAATGTTCCACCTGTCTGCATACAGCATACTAAACAAAGTCCCCGGTTTAATCACCTCTTAACTGTGCCATGACTCTTTCCTGATGCAAAACACAGCAGTGTGCCCAGCCAGCTAGGGAAACCAGAAATCACTAAACAACCATCCTCTGAAAGAGTCTGGGTAGTCTTCCTTAGCTTTTGTGTATTTATTGGCCAAGGGGGGAAATATATAAAATCTATAGAAGCTGTAGAAAAGCAGATTAACCATTCGATTTGTATCAGAGACAAGTTGTGCCTTGTTAGAGCTATCTGTCAGACTGCTGGGGAGAGATGCCACGAGAGTGGAGAGGAACGTGCAAGGCTCTAATCCACGTTGCAAAAGAAAAGCATCCTGGGGCTGGCACAGAGGAGATGGGCTTGTAACTGGGAACAGCCTGGCCACAGGCCACTTACAGAGAAAGTGCACTTGTCATTCCGGCAGTGAGTTTGTTTTTAGAGGCCCCTCTCAGAGAAGGAAGGAGCTGGATTTCACACAAGCTATGGTGCCCCATAAGCTGCATGATTCCCTTGGTCCGGCAGGAAACTCACTGACCCACAGAAATTCTTGGGAGGAAAGAGCTGAAAAGAGTGACTGTGTGTAGTTTTATAGTGGGCAGGTAGCAACAGAGGCTGGGCTGGTTGAGCTGGGCTTCATCTGATTTGTTTTCTTGCAACTGGGGAAAACCTCTTTGCTCACTTGAACTGACCTCACATTTTTCATTTATGCTTTTTAATCTCATCTGTCCTGAAACAGAGATGTCACAAAGTAGTATTTGCAAAGTCATCAGGTAACCCGATTTTGAAAACTTGGATCAGCTCATTAAATTAAATGCGCTGATTTACCATACAAGACCAGAGGACCAAGGATACGTAAGTGGGGAGGAGGATACATAAGGAGGGCTGGAGCACCTCTCCTATGAGGACAGGCTGAGAGAGTTGGGGCTGTTCAGCCTGGAGAAGAGGAGGCTCTGGGGAGACCTTAGAGTGGTCTTCCAGCACTTCAAGGGGGCCTGCAGGAAAGACAGGGAGAGACTCTTCAGTAGGGCCTATTGTGACAGGACTAAGGGTAATGGTTTCAAAACAGAGGGAGTTAGATTTAGATTAGATATTAGGATTTTTTTTTTTTACAATGAGGGTTGTAGAACACTGCAACAGGTTGCCCAGAGAGGTGGCAGATGCCCCAACGCCAGGCTAGATGAGGCTCTGAGCAACCTGATCTGGTTGGAGATGTCCCTGCTTCTTGCAGGGGGGTTGGACTAGATGACCTTTGAAGGTCCGTTCCAACACTAACCGTTCTATGATTCTATAAAAAATCAAGTAAGAAAAGAAAAGAAACTGTGTAGAAAGTTTCTTCTTTTTTTTTTTTTTTTAAAGCACTGAGAATGTTTGAGAAAAGCAGAGATGTAAAGGGAAAAACTTGGAGCCAGAAGATCCAAACTTCCCCTTGATTCTAAACTTAGCTCAGCCACTGGCCCACCGTGCAGATGACTCACTGCACTTCCTTGAACTTAAATCATTCCTCTTACAAAACTTGTTAAAGAAAGACGTCAGTGTAAATTAGATGTTGTGTCTAAGTTTAGCTGTGGCAAATACATAAATATTGGAACTTTAATGTGTTATCATTTTTGTCTGATTTAGAAATATGTGTATATACATACACATATGGATATATATACATGGCAAGGGAGAGAAAGATTTCTTTGCGCTATTTTTACAATTTAATTTACATATATTGTTATTTTGCTGGTGACATAAGAGCTCACAACTGATTAAAAGTTTAACCATTTTCAGAGAAGCCTGATTCCCACACCACCCAAGCACTCTTCATTCTCTCAAACTGTCAGGCAAGTTTCAATCCCATCCAAGCGGTGGGAGCTGAGAGAGGACACATCCGACATATAACATACATGATGGCTGATTTCTTGTGACACTAATCTTCACTCCTGAGGGAAAGGCAGTCATTTATTCATCAGGTTACCACTCAAAAGTAACCATTCTTCTCACCATGGAGATAAATGTCAAAGCAGAGATCAGCCATAGGCTGAGTTTAATCACATCTGTTCAAAATGAATATATGTTTAGATCTATTGTCAAATCTTTAATGGTAAACTCTGGCCAACTATTCTCTATCTGCCCTCTCTACCTATAAATATGCATACCACATTGGATATACGCTATCAGAAGACCATATTAACCCTACAGAAATGGGCAGAATATGAGGCTGCCCACCTTCTCTGATACGAGCAAAGAGTCAGAGGACAAAGCCCGAGACTTTCAGAAATGTGTAGCAGAGAGGAAAAAATACGTCATTTTTGTAAAAATGTCTCTGCCCTTTAAGACCCATCAGAAATCAGTGGGCCCTTCACTCCCAAGTGGTTGATCCAGCAAATGATAAAAACAGGCTACATCCTAGATGCCTGTTTTGAGGGATCTGTGGCAGATGGCAACAGAAAATCTCTTTCCTGTAAAACCCTGCATTCTCAATGCCCCTCTCCTGTCTCTGTTCCCATTTCCATGTTGGGGATGTCAACTGGGAGGTGTTTGTGCTAGATCCTTTCCAATCCAACTATACCTATACAGTTCCTCATATCCTATTGAGACACTGGAGGACTCCATGGAAGAATCAGAAGTGACTGCCATTTTTCTGTCCAACTTCCCTACTTCATACTGCCATAAATCTCCATTTGGTTCTTTTTGAAATGGAATATCTGAAATTCCTCTCAGAGGCTGAAGAGAAAGATGTCTTCTCTCTGTGATACACATAAAGAAATTATACCGTTTCAGAGATCAATACATCTATCTTTCTTAGATATCTCATTATTGAAGTTGTAAAACAAACAGTCTTGTACAAATAGCAAACATAGGATGCTTTTCTCCACTGTTTGCAAACTGGCATATTTCTGGTTCTTAAATATCCTCACTCAAAACCAAACCCTATTTTGAGGCTTCAATAAGCCCTATCAACACCCCGTTAACTAAGTATTGCAAAAGACCTATTAGGTTTGCACTTGTTCTGCCTTAGCAGTTCAACAACATTAACTCTTAACACATCATGTACTACTTCTCTTCTCTGTGGGTTCCAGATAAGTAATTGAGCCGTGGTCAGTTCTAGCAAAAAGCACTTCCAGACATCCCATGCAGGTTTAGAGTGAATGGGCCCTCAGCTACAGCACGATGGGATTACTTCTAGGAACACAAGTGCAACAGGAGGAGATTTGGCCAGCAGCATGTTATGAGTCACTCTGACTTGCTCTGTCCCAGGATTTGCACTTTAACTGAGCCAAATCCTTCTCTGGCATAAAGACACAGATCTGCACCAGAGCTGGGTTGGGCCCATGTGTCACAATGTACAAATACACAAACAGCATTGCTGGAATGGGTCTACTCTTTCTAAAGGTGACAGGAATGGGTGCCAGGTGACAGCTGAGATGACAAAACATGGTAGTTGTGCAGGAAAAAAATTAATGTCTCCCAGAGTGAGCTCAGTAAGACAAACTCTTTTGAAAAAGTGCCTTAACACAACTTAACACAAAGTAGTACAAAATAGGAACCAAGAACAATGGTGTCAGTTTTAGGCCGGGGCCTCTGTGCATGTGAAGCAATCATCAAAAAAAAGAAGCTAGGTGTGGGAAAGGATTATGAACAGATCATGATCTCCCAGCACAATGAAATGGCCAAGATAGCAAATGCGACCCTCGCAAGCAACAAGCAGAACCTGAGGAAGAAGAGGGAAGTTACTGCTTTTTGCCATATCCTCGAGGTAGTCATTGCTAGTTACTGTGACCATTTCTAGTCTCAGCACTTTAGCAAGGATATTAATAAATACAAATCGTTCAGAAATAGTGCCATCTGTGGAAAACGTCCCTCATGGTGAGCACTTAAAGATCAACCTCGCTACCGCAAAGATAGGGCACAGAGGAGAGTAAATCTCTGCCTAAGATTGCCTACGTGGAGAGGAAAATCTACAGGCATCAGAGATTCTGCAGCAAGCTGCAAATCTCATGGACTCAAAAATAAGACAAACTGAAACAATGAACAGAGTGCTAAACTGCCACATTTGGAACAACTTATCCAGCAAATTTGCCATTCCTGCAAGTCTTGCAATCAATACTGCTGTCACACAGAATAGCTCACTCAGAAATTAAAAGCAAAGTGAAGGACTCCATGAAATCCTATGCCCTGTATTATCTAAGATAGAGTAAATGATCATAAGAGTCCCCTTGGGTCTTAAAAATCTATGAGTGTAGTTAAGAGGACATCTACTTCTAGAGGCTAAGCAGGAGGTCCTTAAAATTTTCAGGGATGTGCTTTCATTGAAATTTTTTCCTGAAGAAAGAGTAAATTATTTAGCCTAGAACTGGAAATTAAGCTGCAAAAGTATCAAGTAACAAGCCCCCAGAAAACCAAACTTCCTCCTGATTTTGTATTTTCCCTACCTCTAGGTGAAAACACACAGAGCAAACAGCATCAATGGATGAACTTTGTTTTTTGATGAAGACTGAAAGGCTCCAGAGGCACATGGGGATCAACACCCTCACAAGCAAGCCTTGCAAAAGGCACATGCTGGCTGCAGCTGGGCTTACACCAGGGGTCTACAGAAATTGGATTTTTTCAGGCTCTTCTGGTTTTGATGAGCTATGTAGCTCTGTGACAGATGTGGATTTGCACCACATTTCTGAGGGCTGGAATCTGAAGCAGCACTCTATCCTGCTCTGCTCAGCCTTCTCTACTAACTAACTGGAGTTTGTCCGTTTGACTTAATGTCAGGAGGCTTTTACAATGCAAGGCTCCAAAATCATGTCTTCTCTAGTCATCCTTAGTTCCTCAGCCGGTTTTCTCCATTTCTGCTGCTAGTCGTACAGCAGCATGCAGAGCATCAGCAATCCCCACAAAACTCAGGCTGTAAGACCCAGTATTGCGCATTTTCCAAGTGTTTCATTTCAGATGGCAGTTTTAAATCCCTGGGAATAGAGCTGAGCTTCTTCATGAAATTCTGTTTAATTTGTTAAAGAAATTTCAGTAGAGTGAGGCTAGGACTATCTCTATCTTTATGTCATTTACAGCAGACTATCTGTCTTCTGCACATCTTCAACAAGTGCCAGGACTTGATGAAGAAGACTTTATTTTTCAGATGGACCAATCCCAAGCTTCAGCTTCTGCCTACCAATGCCAAGAAGGTCTTCAGCTCAGATCTCTTAGGCACATTTTCAGTTTAGATGGGCAGGAAATGTAGTGTGATTGTATGTATGAGCACTGCATAATTCCTGAATAAACCTAGCAGCAGTTTTTCGCTGTATACTGCCTTTGGGAAACAGTGACTTGATTTTCTTATGCTATCACTCTGAGCAATCATTGTCCCCTCCCCCCAATAGTTGGTTTTTTTTCATTCTTCTCTGACCCAATCTGCATTTAATAAACTTTTACCTCACCTTGTACTAATTCCTAACAGATACCACCAGCTTTCTAAGTTGTCTCAGTGTTTTCCAGTTAGTCAGTATAATGCTGTTGTTGCAACTAGCCTGGAAAGTGAATTCGTGGAAGAATTCACCAGTGGAAGAACGACCAGTCTGTTTCAAATCCTGGACTTACAGTTTTGAAAAAATAAATTGCTAGGAATCGGTCACTTAATTCCTGTGCTTTGTTTTTTAATTGTGTGATCTTAGAAGGAGATAAGAGTTTAATTTAAAGTGAACTGCTGCTAATTTCCAACATACTTGAACAAAGCTACAATTAAAATAATAAACGTTAACAGCTATTGCTAAACCAAAGTTAAGATTAAAGGTCGGATATATTCTGACCTCGGCGTTGTGCCGACAAACTGCCCGCCTGGGCTTTTTCTTTTACCCTGTAAAACCTGAGTCACTCTTTCTTGTGCTGCAGTATCGGTTTTTTTAGGACAGCCCAGTACAATTATAATCCAAAGAAAGACGCTGCCGTTGCCCAAGCCGAGTGACGCTGGGAAGCATATTATCGCATACAGAACGTTCATTAAAAGCGGATTAGGTGAAGATCTCATCAAACACACCCATTCCGCTTAAAATAAACTGCTTCTAAGCACAGGAATTGTTAGAGGAATGGACGATAGGCACCGACTGGTTTGGTTTGCATATTTTAGAAAGTACTGTTGGGCTGGTGTGTGCGGAACTGGGCTCTTCGCTTCAGCAATTCTCTTTCGTTTACTCGAAGAGAGGAACAATCATCGGTTAAAAAGTTAGAGGCTATATGAAAATGTGGAGACTTCGTAAAAAGATAGCCCAAGCACGAAAACTTAGAACAACTCTGCTTAAAAATGAACTAATTTAAAAAAAAAAAAAAAAAGTTCAATGAAATGCAGCTTTGACTGTTAGGTTCTAGATTTCTGTCCCCCAAACATTAGACGAAATTGCATTGTTTACAAAAATTTATTAATACAAATTTTACACACTTTATATAACAGTTATCAAAGTCCTAGTTATAGATATCATGTGTGTAATAATACTTTAAGTTCTTTTTTATATTCATTTGCACACAAAATAAGTTCTCCAAGACTAACATCTACCTAAACTATGACCGTATCTCAAATCTGCTCAAATTTCAGTAAGGCTGTTGGCGTTTCCGAAAAAAAAAAAAAAGAAAACAAAAACAAAACCATACAAAGGATAATAACCTAGGTGATCACTTCATAATGCTTGCGACTAGCCACTTGAACTCTAACTGATAAGGTCATAAATAAAACGTCAAGAGAGCCCTATGTCATTACACCACAGCCGACACAAACACAGCAAACTCTGCCCACCGCCGAAAAACAGCAGAAGTACGACTAAAACGCAAGCCGATGTGTTGCAGCATCGTAGGGCCACTGAATAGCCATCCGTGAACTCGTGGCGATTTTACAAGGTGAAGAGAAGGCACGAAAGCTGCAAACTGCACACACAACACCCCTCCATGGCCCGTTCCCCCCACCGTCACC
>WHYT01000243.1:0-27944 GCA_009806455.1 Tetrax tetrax
TGTTTGGCAAAGGTTATAAAAATGTTGAGGGTGCGGGCAGCCCCCTCGCCAGGTGTTTCTGTTTAATCGCCCCCAGCAGAGGTGTGGGCGGGGGGGTACAAAGCCCAGTTTAGGGGACGCGCCCCCCGCTTGCCCACAGCCTTGACCTGCAGCTGGCCCGGAACCCTCGGGCGCGGCGCTCGTTTCCCGCCGGGCAGCCCGCCCGCCTGTACCGAGGCGCGAGGGGGACCGGCGCGGCGGGCGGACCTGGCGGGCGGCGGGCCGCCATGGCGTCGCCCGCGCTGGCGGCAGCGGTGGCGGGGAGCGGCGGCGAGGGGAGCTCGGGCTCCGAGGAGACGGGAACGGCGCCGCCGGACCGCGACCTGACCGCGCTTTTCGAGCAGGCGGCCGAGCGGCTGCCGGCGCTGCTGCCTGCCGCCAGCAAGGAGCAGCTACTCTACCTGTACGCCCGCTACAAGCAGGTGAGGCGGCACCGGGGCGGCCCGGCCCGACCCGCGGCCTGGGACCGGGCACCCCGCGGCCTGGGACCGGGCACCCCGCGGCCTGGGACCGGGCACCCCGCGGCCAGCGCCGGGGCCTTGGGCCGGAGCGGAGGAGCGAGGCAGGGACCGGCCCGGGTGTCCGGGCCTGGGGCTCTCCCGGAGCCGCCGGCCAAGGGCCTGGGCGGCCCCCGCACAAAACGCGGCTGTGCCGAGTGGAAAAAGTTGTGTCTGCGGGTGCGGGAAGCAGGGGTGCGGGGAGCTTTCTGTCCAGCACGACGTTCGGTGCCACTGGTGAGGGTAGATGAAGTCTGGGGGGGGGGGCGGGGTCGTCCTAAATTCATCACTAGTTCTGGTTCCTCGCCTTTCCCCACGGTGTGGGTACCCCTAACACCGCTCGCCTCCACTGCTGGGACTTCAGTTTGGCTTCGGTGGGCTGTGCAATGGATTGCCACTGGGGCTTGGTGTGGGGGGGTTGACCTCTGTCGTTGGCTGCCCACACCAGTGGGCTGAGTCTTTGTGGAGTGGTTTGACTGGTAAATATAGCTGCCTCAGCTGTATTTGCCAGGCTCTCTGTATGCTGGGTGATGAGCATCCATCACTGGGACAAGCTGGAAAAGGTGATGGAGTGGTTTGTACTGCATGGCCAGTGCTGGTGCTCACCTCCCTGTGGGAGACATCAGGGGTCTGCAGTAATGACCCAGGTGTGAGCACTAAACCTTTAGAGTGTTGATGCAACCACATGAAGGGTGTCTCTGTGCAGATCTGTCTGTGGAGGGCCTTGGAGCAGACTGGGAAATTAAACTGTTGGTTCTAGTTATAATGCTGAACGTGACTCCTTTTCCCATTCAGTCCCTGTGGACTGAGCGAGCTCTAGGATGCATCCTATAGGAATACACAATGTGACTTCTTCATCCTCCTGTAGGAGAAATTATGTAAAAGAAACAGAAAAAGCACTAATTAAGATACAAAGGACTAATAATCACCTGGAGAAACAGAAAAATTGTAAGTATTGTTACACTTGGAAGACTAAAGAGTAAAAGTACAAATGTGACACAGATGTGTGGCAAGAGGTGCTGCCTTGACTTGAAAACTGAATGTGGAATTCAGTCCCATCCATTTGGGTTAATAGTTGCAGTTGGCTGTGCACACCTTCCCATCATTTTCCTCCTATTTGGAATACCCTTGTCCTACTACTGCCACTTAGAAGTACTTTCATTTTTTAATGCAATATTTAATTATCCTCTAAGCTGGTAGCTCCTGGCTGTGGTTTGTGGACCATTAGTTGTATTAAAAGCAGACTAGTCATGTGAGGTTTTGTTTTCAGATTTTTTCCTAGAGCTTAAACAGGTCTCCAGGTTTCTCTTTCCCTTTTCAAATAAAAGGAGAGTAGGAGAACTTTTAAGAATGAAAAGACCATGCCTAGGATGAGGTTAAAAGAAAGGGGTTTTTTTTCTCTTCTGTATTTTTTTTGTTTATATTCTCAGGAAACTTGTTGCAAATAACTTTTATTTTTCACTCTGTTGCAAATGCTTTGTAACAGTCCTAAGTGGAAATGGGAAAACATTAATTGTGTATCAACTTGTGATTGTCGACAGACTCCAGGGGGTTTCCTGGTGCTAGCTCTGTAAGGCCAACAAGGTGTTTAATGTTAAAAATTACTTAAATCAGAAGCTATTTCACCACATTTTTTATACAAGTCAGAAAAAGCCGATAATTAATACTGTGTCAGCCCAGATTTCCAGTTGCATTCAGTTGAGGGGGAACTGGGCACTTCTGTCCTCTCCTTCTCTGTCCCTCTTGTCCCTGGCTGAGCAGGATGCAAAAGCAAGTGCCTTGGGCTCTTTGGTTTCAGGCTGTGCTGGGCTCCTGGGTTTCCATCCCTTTGGCTGCCCCTGTTACAGAGTGCCTGGGAGGGCAGTGCTGGTGGTGGAGACGGGAGAAGTTTGCTAGCACAGCTACTGCAGGATTACGCTCTGCTAACTTTGAGTTTTGCGGCGTTTTGTGCTCTAAATCAAAAGCAGGGCGCTTAATGTGAGTTTTCTCAGTTTAATTACAGCGGCTGTATCCGTATGCATAATGGGCTGCTAATATATTACGCTGGCGGACAGTAGTATTGCTAGCGCACAAAAGGTGCTGACTCAGATCTGCCCACTGTCCTTGATTTGGCATCCTTGTCTTTCCTCAGTTGAGTGTTTTATGTCACTGAGGACTTTGATTTAAGATACAGCACCATCATAAAAGATGTGACAGTAACAGCTGAGCTCTCTGTTAAAATACTGTATATTATTTATTTCAAACTGTTTGGGTATATAGGCATTTTCCTGGAATTTTATTACCTTTTATTGGAGGCCATTTCAGGATTTTATTACTTTTCTCTCTGATTTTGTTTATGTGTCAGAGACTTGAAAATAAGGGAATTGCTTAGTTGTCATCTCCAGTGAGGGTTTTAGAAGATGTTGCTGAGTTTACGACTCTGCCCTAGAACACGAGGAAGAGCAAACTATTCGGTAGGGCTCTGGGCTGGGACTGATTTTCTGTTTCCCCCCTACTTCCTGTGTGGCTTTGGGCAAATTGCTTGTCTTTGCCTTCAGTCTGTAGTGGTGAAGCGAAGACAGCTCTTGCCTGTTGTGTTAAGGACACAAAAAACTGAGATTCAGAAGCTGTAGTAATGGAGTGGTCATCACAGAGAGGGGAAGGAATCCAGAACTAGCTGGAGATGATCAGAGTGAAAAAAAACTGCCCTGCCAGAAGGATGTGCTGGTGCCTAAGTAAAGGCTGAGAGGTGCAGGCAAGCTGGAAACTCAGTGCTGCTGGCAAAACAGGGCTTTTGCTGTCTCTGGTGAGTGTAGGCTCAAGTATATAATCCCATTTTCTACATGATTTCTTTCCAATATTGTAGAACACGATGCTACAAATCTGCCCTGAACAGAGGAGTTCCTGCCTGCAGCTTCCTGTTGCACGGAGCGGTGTGATGGTGCTGACTCAGTGTTACCAGCGTCACTCTCGGTGTCTCCGGGACATACAGTCCTCTTGGTTGTCAGGGCTAGGGCCTCTTACTTTCTGTAGTTGATGGTTGCTTGTCCTTCCTTACACCCCACTTTCAGTCAGCTAAGTGCAGGGCTTTGCCATGGGGTGGGGCAGAGCTTTAGGCAGGAACAAGCAGAAATTCCTGTCTTGCCAAAGAAATTCAGCTTACTCTGCGTATGTGCAGTTAGAGCTTAGTGCTGCTGGCCATGGACGTGAGTTCTGCTCCTGATACCACTCCACAGGGAGGCTGCAAATATGATTCACCTTACAGGATTTATGATCAGGTAAGAATATTTGGCTGGAACTCCCTGCTGTATAAATGTATTAGCTGAAAAATCAGCAAAGAGGGATTTTCTCACTGTCACCAGGGCCAGGGGGATGGATGAGCTGTGGATTAATGTGTAAGGAGAATCTCAAGGTTTCTCACTCTGGACCAGCAGCTGAAGTTGTATGGGGATGGTATGCAGTGCTCACGCATCTCTGAGCATCTGTCTGTCCGAGCGCTCTTCTGAATGTTGTGACCTTCAGCTCTCAGGTGAAGGCTTTATCCAAGGTTTCTAAATTTCTGTTTTGGCCAGAAATGGAGATGTCTGCAGACACTTCCCATTCCGAGCTGCCTGGGTCGTTTTTGTACGATTCACAAGTATAATGCCTGCAGGCGACTCTGCATGCAGAAGCAATACTAAAAGTATTTAATGCATTCTGGCTGTCTTCTTTTTTTAATGCAGCTGATGAACTGTAAATGAGGAGAGCTAAGCATCAAGTGACCAGTCCGTCCCCTAGAGACATCACTAATTATTTTCTGGACACAGAATGAGAAACTCTTGACTTGAAATATTAATATGGGCTCTTGTCTTTCTGCTGGTTAGGGAGAAAAACAGCTTTTGAGGCCGTGCAGGGAAGTAGCAGGGGGACAGAGTCCTTCACAAAATTTTGCCCCTCGGTATCTGTCAGCGTTGGCATATTTAGCTCAAACTCCCCTACCTCAGCTGTCAGGCTCAAGTCCTCTCTAATGTTAGATTCCTGGTTGGTTTCTGATGCCTTAAGGAGTCTTGCAGGAAAAAGAGGGAAGCCAAAGCTTTTTCTTCTTTCCAAAAAAAACACTGCAAGCCTTTTTAATATATCTTAAAATAGCAAACAGGGCACAAGTGCACTTTTTTTCCCCTCTTGATGGATGAAATTTAACTACTGTTCCTTGATTTGTATCACTATCAATGTTACTAACAGTCTTTCCCGAAGCTAGAACAGCCTTTGAATGCCAAATCTAAAGAGGAAACTGCTGTCATGTTTTGATGATGGCAGTGGAAAATTAATATTAAGAGATTTTTTTTTTTTTTTTTAATCCAACCTGGCCAATTTTTGCAGGTTAGATGTTGAACTGAAGAATTGCCAATCAGGCATTTTCCTTACAGATAATGAGTTTGCATTTTATTTCCATGTTTGTTTTGCTCTTTAAAACAAGTGGTCTAATCCACCTCTGAGCACAGCAGAAAATATTTACACTACGTGAATTGACTGATTTATAGGACTTAACTGTTGCTAGCCCTTTCTCTCATTTCTCTGTGAAATGCGATATGTTGTTTTAAAGGCCAGCTAAGATGTCCTAATTTGAATGAGTTGCTCACTGGGAGACAGTCACATGTACAGAAAATTAATTTCAGTTTCAGTCACTCATATCCTCTAACACTTTAAATGAGAACATAGTGTAACTAATAAATATATCTCAGCATGGGCATGCTCTCTTTAAAGCCTGATTAATGATTCCATCCTCAGCAAAAAAATCCCCACCCTGTTAAGGTGAAGAATTGTTAGTTGATTTAAGCACTTCACCTGCCCGAACACTTGAGCATATTTCATAAAACGTTTGATGAATGCAGTTTAGTTTTG
The DNA here is from genome assembly GCA_009806455.1 of Tetrax tetrax. Classification (NCBI taxonomy): domain Eukaryota; kingdom Metazoa; phylum Chordata; class Aves; order Otidiformes; family Otididae; genus Tetrax; species Tetrax tetrax. Next base: position 5,397 of record WHYT01000243.1, read on the forward strand.
CTTGGCTAACAAAATGTTCAACCAGCAGCCTTTGCCCACCTCCAGAACATACCTGTGTTCCCCCCCTGGAGTCTGTTTAAATCCCCCATCCGTGCTGGGGGGATTTGCAGTGGGCTGTGCGCTGTCTTACGGGGGCTTGCTGTGATAACTGCTTCCCAGGGGCTGTTGCATTTACAGCTGTGGTTCTGCTCTGGCCCCTACAGTCTTTCATCTGTCATTCCTGTGGGATATACAGCACTTAACAAAAAACAACCCAAACCAGCAAACCACCCCACACCCCTGTTTTGTGTAAATTCATTCCCTATCACAATGATATTTTCAGTTCCATTCATTTTACCAGTGATGCCTGTGTGCAAAGGGCTTTATTTTCTCGAGAGAGGGCCACTGATAACAGCCAGATCTGATGGGTCCTGGCCTGTATTCCATGACTTTTCCAGGCAGGGACAAAGGCACATTCACTTATTCATTCTCCTGAGCTGGCTTCAACAAAATACGTTACCCAAATCTCAACCTGCTAGTTGCTCCGTTTTGAGGCATTTGTCAGCTCTGGCCTTGTTGCAGGAATGTGGTTGTGCCTTTGGAGCCCCATAGCCTCTGTCAGCTGTGCGCGTTCCCCTTTGTGGGCGAGCTTACGGAGAAGACACAACTGCTAGACTTCCCTGCAGTGAGAGGAAGGGCTTTGTATTTGTCCCACCAGCACACCAACCTATGGAAAACAGCCTGAATCTCATTGGCACCAAGTCCATTTTACACTACCTATAACTTTTTTTTTTTTTTTCCATATATCCATCCACCAATTCTGGCTCGTTCCCGTGCTTTCTTGTGTTTCTTATTTTTCCCCCCACACTTTAATTTCTGTCTTCCTTCTGACAGACTGGTCCATCTTTGGCACTCAGGCCTTGACCTGTCTCTCAGGCAGTACTTCCTATGCAGCCAGATACTTCAGAGCAAATTCAGATGCTGCTTGGCATTCCTTTGCTCTGAGTTTGTCCCCTTGCCTTCCAGAGGACTTTGAAAATAATTAAGCAAAGTCTGTTTACTGGAGTTTTGTGTGGGAGCAGGTGAATTTCAGCCTTAATGAATAATCATCTCTGTAGAAACCATAATCAACAGAATTTTTCTGATACTGGTGGAGAAGAGGCATTTGACTGGGTAATAAACATAACATTAAGTGAGAAATCACTTGCTGGTTACCCTTGTTGGGTAACGGATGCAAAAGAAATGAGCTCCATAACAAAAATGCTTCCCTTGCATCACACAAAAAACACAGGGATACAGAGGCGCTAATAACTGCCAGAGCGCTAAGATGAGGGTAAAAGGATGTTGAGTTGTGTCAGTTCTCTCCATCAAAATCACTTGCTCTGGCACAAGAACAAAATTACTCTGAAACCATCAGAACCCAGTATTTCCTTATGCAAGTCCACTTCCCTTTGCTTGATTCTAACAGAAGGAAATTTATTTTCTTTAGGTGAAATTTGGAACATGTAACGCTCCCAAGCCAAGCTTCTTTGATTTTGAGGGAAAGCAGAAATGGTAAGAGGAAATCCTTGTAATTCCTAGCAATTTCTCACTCTTTTTGTTGCATCTTCTCTCATCTGTTGACAGATTCTGGACCTAGAGGATGTCAATTCTGAGAGTCTGCCACTAAAATGGCTTTTAAATCCTTTGTTTAATAGGGAAATGTTTGCTGCTGTACCTGATGTAGACATGAAATACCAGACTCCTGTATTTACCTTGTACGCAGATGAATTCTGGATGAGCAACAAAAAATTTTTGAAGATAGCTACAGCTTTACAATCAGCTTTACTTTGTGAACACAAACTGTTCCAGCCTGGATCAGTATCCCCTGAAAGATCCTTTCACAGCAGAGCGCTGCACTGACAGTGGCCATTCATGGCTTCAGAGGAAAGTTGACAGTTTCAAACTGAATGAAAGATGGCTTTGCACCCTCTGAAAGTATTTAGATTAATCTGTTCACTGTGTTCCAGTGATGACATTATAAAAACACATTGTGCTGTCTCTGAGTGGCTCACTGATGTTTTGCTTTCTCTCCCAGGGAGGCTTGGAAAGCCCTCGGAGATACCAGCCCTCATCAAGCTATGCAGGAGTATGTTGCTACAGTGAAAAAACTGGACCCCAGTTGGAATCCACAGGTAGGAAACATAAAAATATTGTTCAGAAAACAAACCAACGTTGCTCTTTGTAAAGCTGACAGTGGTTCAGTTTCACATGGACTTTAATTGCTGCATGGCAAACTTTATTTTGAGCAGATTAAAGTCTAAATTCATTTTTAAAATTCTCCTTTTGTTATGACTGAAACATGAAGAACCATCTCTCTCATTCATAATTATCTTCATTACTGTGAGCGCATGCACAGGGTTGATTTGGCTATCGTGATCTAATTTATTTTGCTTTTATTGGTTCATGCATGTAAAGATACTTTTTATCCTTTTCTCATCTTTCTCTTTTCAACTACTATTTGAATGTTGATCAATACAAAGTAATCTCCATGAAAGTGACATGAACTGAATGATCAATTCTAAAAATGTTTTCTTTTTGTTTCCATGCAGCAAATTACCAAATCTGATTATGATTAGGTACTCCAACATAACGAGTGTATTTGTAAGTCCTGTATGTGTGTGTTAGAGGGAGACTGTACCGTCATTTTAATTAATCTGTCTTTCATCCACCAGGTTTATTACTTGATTGAATATTTAAGGATATCTCCCTGTTTATAGACTGATCTCTATAAAAATTTTAAAGAGGATTGCTCTTTAGAAAAAGTATTGCCTTTGATTGGAGAGAGAGTAGAGATATTTCACTAATAGCAAAATGCTGAAGGCATGGTAATTTCTTTTCATGGTAGGAACTTGGTTCTTTTTTGGTCCTGCGCTTTGGAAGCAAAATCTTGTGTGAGCACAAGCCTATGAATCAAGAATTTGATTCTCAGTTGTCCTTTGATGCTGTTCTGGAGACTAAAAAGTAATTTTCTTTTCTTGAGTAGTTCATGTTTCAGGACGTTTCTTTTTGCAGCAAAGAAATATTTAGAAGAAACTTTTTAATGCCCTTAGGGAAAATAGTTTTATATGCTGTGCAGTGCAGTTAGCAAAAGCCAGCTGCATGCTCTGTAAATTCTTGACCAATCTAAAATTCTTCTACAGAAATAAAATATTTTTTAAAGAATATTTGTTAAACAATGACAAAAACCCACTTCCCTGAACCTTTTATGGATAGAGCTTATACTCGTAAAAAGACTTCTCGTGTGGTGACAGGCTTAGCTTTGGGTGCTCCTCACTTTCTTGCCTCAGAGAAATGCTTATCTTCACAGCTGTGACCTTTGGGTTACAAAGCTGTCAGCTAGGAAAGTGGAATAATCTGTTAGTTTGAGTTTTAAAAGATATTTTAAAGAAGCCACATAGCAAACAGAATCGTTTGCAGTGCTGCTCCTCCCCTCTTCTCCTAAGGTGAGGAATGAATGCACATGAGCATGTTTCTTCTCATTGCTGTCTTTGCATAAGCCTCTTCCCAGGACTCAGCAGAAACTAGACCGTGCTGGGTAATGCTGTTGCACCGGCGTGTTTGCCCATTCATGCATCACTCCCTCTTCCCTGTTAGAATAGATGATGCAAGAAGTGTGGGCTTGCAGGAGGAGAGCAGCTTGAACAGAAGTTTCTGTGAAGATGGCAGGATCAAGCTGTCAGAGCGGTGTAAAGAAATGTGATTTTCTTTCTTCAAATGCTTCTGTTGCAGTGTTTCAGTAGATGTGCTTCTCTCACTCATGTATCTATACATATATTTCTTGACTTCTTGAAGCCAATGATTCTTTTTTCATCTGTTTGTTTGGTGTCAGTGCATGGAGCTAGAATGCTGAGGAAAATCTGCAGAGCATTATCTGGTTTATTGTGCCTACACCACTGCACAGGTGCCACATTTCTTATCCTGACTCTTTCCTTTTCCTGTGCCTTGCCTATGACTGAGCTAGAAACCTGTTCAGATATCTGAGCGCTCTACAATGATGGAACACGCTCAGATGCAGAAAGGCCTAGCAGAGGAAGTTACATTGGCAGAGAATGTAACTTAAAAGTTAGCATTAAAGTACAGGTGACCTTCTTTTCTTTCAAAGAAGGCACCTGTCCTTCCTACTGTATCTATAGTAGACACATCATATCCTACCTTCCCTCAAGCCACCTTCTGGAGCCACGAGAGGGAGCTCTGTTCTTGAGAATGATGGAGATGCATGTGTCAGAGGATGGAGATAAAATGATAGCTATTTTAGTCTTCAATTTCAAATTTGATTTATAGAAAAGATCTGTGGGTCCATTACAAGGTGTTTCATCACTCTCATTGTCTCCCCTTTACATGCTTATCTGCTGGGTTCCTTTGAATTTTTCTTAGATTCAGCAGATCATGAATGAAATACTCCTAGTGTTTGGTTAAAAGCAGTATGAAGTACTCGGTACAAATTTGAAATTTCAGCTTTCAGATTGTTTTGAATCAAATAGCAATTACAGTACAAGGGTATCAAATTTCTCACTGTGCAGCTTCCTGAATTTTGCTATTGTAAAGCTTTCTCAGTATTACCTACACACTTTCTCTTCAACAGTTCCTATCATCCCTTAAAGTTGTTCTTGTGTGTTATCTTAAATCCTTCTCAGTCTCCTGTTTCATATAATTGCCGTGAGTTTGTAATGTGTTGATCCTTTAGTACTAAATGTGCAAAATTTAAACTTAGAAACACCTTATCTTTTTCATAGATCCATTTTTTCCCCAGCAGATTTGCTGCTGTTCTGCAGCTTTCAGACTGTCAGTATTTTTCTCAATAAATAGTGACATAAATGCAGTATTTCTTGTGCAGTCCAAATAGATCTACCTCATTCCCTTTTTTGATTCTTCATTAATTTGTTCTTTCATATTGACCTTACAGTTTCTGTATAAGTATATTTTCAGCATCAGACTGTAATTGCTATAATTTTGTAATTTTGCTTGTTTAGATGGGGGGTGAGGGGGAGTAAAAGCATTCTGATGCAGTAGGAGCACCCTGAATTTGTGTTCAGAAGCAAGAACACCAGTAGGAACCAAAGTCTGATCTGCTGCTTCCTACTCCTGCATGGAGTTTGGAGTACCCGTGCTTTATGAGGAGACAACTGAATGTGGAGAGGCAGTGGCTCAGCTGTTCCCAGCTCTGTGAAGCTGATATGCCCCTTTTGACAGTAGAGGCATGTCTGTTGGCTCACTTCCATGGCTATTTCCAATGTGTTTTAGTTTCTTCTTCACCCTTCCTGCTGGCAGGTTGTCTGACAGTCATGCCTCATCTTTCCTTTCAGAGCTTTATCTGAAACCTGGGAAAAAAATTATCATACTGCATTTATTTTCAGCAATTTTGCTTGTTTTGTAAAGCTATCTGCTTTAAAATAGCAGATAATCTAACGGATATTGAGATGAAATCCATTGTCTTTACATTCCTGAAGCTGCAGGAATCTCCTTGCTGTATTTGTTTCGAACCCAGAAGCCTAGAAGCAATAATCACAATTGCTTTTCTGGATGCTTTGCAGTTAGGTCTTCCTGTTTGTGTGGTCTTCCTGTGGTTTGTGTCATAGGTTGTTTTGTTTCTTTTCCCAAGAACAGCTGTTAGGAGGTCAAGACCATACTCTTCCGTGCTTGTCTCCATTCTCCTCTTGATGCAGTCTTCCTTCGTCATCTTCTACCTTTTAGTGCATCTTTTGTTTCTTGTTCTTGTGAGTCATTCCTTTCAGTCTGGAGTTCCAGGCAGTGGAAAGGTAATTGCTTGGACCAGCTCAGCTCTATTTGCATATTTCAGAGACATCACCTGTCCTTCAAGTCTATTCACTCTTCCTCCAGAAGAGAGAATAATTTATGAAACAATTCTTTTGCTTTCTCTATCCTTAAACAGAAATGTTTTCATGCCGTCAACACATCCCACTGCTTTGGGCCCTTTAGAGGGGTGTATGTGTCCTCGCTGCCTCGCTTCTCGTACGTTCACCTGTCATCTTCCTGCTTTACTGGCAGCAAATGACATGTTGCTTTCGGTGGCTTTTGCTGATGTGTGTGTAAGTTTGGCAATGATATTCATCTGCTCTCCCTGCCAGCCACCTGCAGCTTATTGCCGATGCGTGCTCATCACTCTGACCCTCGTCTCGCGCGGTGGCTCTGCGGTACCCGCTGTTGTGGTGCTATCCTGCAGCCTCAGCAGTGGGTTTGGTGATTTAGGGAGGTTCACTCTCACAAGCTGGTTGTCTTGCATCTTTATGAGTAACTCTGTTCCCACTCTGTGTACATCACTCTCTGCTGTGTAACGGGGCGCTTCTAGTACTTGCGGATTGAGACATTTTTAGTGGCTCTGTTTCATTGCCTCAAGCGCTCTAAAATTCTAATCTCTGGCATGTATTTGATGTCACAAATCCCCCTTGGCTTTAAGCATCTGGATTTTTCAAACCTCGGGTTGACGTGGGAGTTTGTATCCGGGGCGGGAGCAGGACTGTGCCTCTCTTTGCTCAGCAGCATTGTACGCATCTCTTCAGCTGAGTTCATGTCACAAGGGACGTGGGTGGAGGTGTGTACACAACCGCAGCGAGGCGGTTAGGAGTTGTTATTGATTGTTTCTTGTAACAAGATGGTTATATGGCACAGCTTAAACAATAAAAATAAATAATAAAAAAAGCATCCAGATTTGCTTTAGCCTTCCATTTGCTGATTGCAGTTTTGGCATCTCTTGGTTCTAAATATTTCCTTTTCCTATTTCTTATATTGCACACTTACCAGTTCCAATCTCAACAGCTTGTCACTGCTAACTTCAGTGGCATCCTTCCCCAGGCACTTAGCCTGCCTTCTATTTGCTTGGGCTGCTGAAACTCAGAGGAGGACTTAATGATTTTTCTGTTTCTATATTTAAAAAATGGCATCTTAACTTGTTTGACTTGCCTTCACCAATAGTGCACTTAGTAAGATTTCCTGCTGTGTAGTGAGGAAAGTTGCGCATTAGGATTCTGAAGGGCAGAGATGTGTTGCTAAGGCAAAGCAGGAAGAGAGCTTGAGTTAAAGAAAAACAGACATTTGCCAAACATCTTTAAGCTCTTCCTCTCAATTCCAGTGCTGATGTTTGCAGGGGAGAAAGCCGCCTGTGTTTTTCAACTACTGTTCTGTCCTTGTTTGAGTAGAGGAGGATTTGTATCTCTGTACTCTGGACCAAGTAGTCAATAGGAGCAAAATATCTCTATGGCTGTGTTGGTGTTGGAGCTCCGAGTCACGGCATTCGGAGCAGCTGGGAGAGGACCCCTGGGGAACAGACAGTCTCATGAAAAAGAAAACAAATTTCAGAGTGAATAAAATAAGAAACGCACTATTGCTGCAGGCTTAGAGCAGTCCAGTAAGCTGGAAAACCTGCAGGAATGAAGCAAATTGATTTGTCCAGTGGCCAGTGGGTGTTTTTGCAGGAAGCACTGCAGGGGGCAATATTTGATAAGGTGGGTGGCCAGGTACCCTGTGCGCAGGGCTGGGCTCCGTTCCCCCCCTTTCTGTTGAAATAACTAAACGGTGGAAAAGAGAATTTGTGTTTTGAGGAGACAGCAAAAGGCAGAAGAAACAATTTCTGATTTGTAGAGGAGCTGAGTTGGTATGTATGCTTTTTGCAGGTTGCACCACGTGTTACTGAAATATTTTAACAGTTGATTCAAATGGATGAGCCTCTTGCCTTGGAGGTCCTACTTGAAGACAACTTAAAATTTCCATAGTGACACAAATACAAACTGTGTAGGCAGTGACATCAAAACAGGCATTTGGAAATCCAAACTTGAATTTTTAAGTGTGGGATCATTCCTCAAATTGGGCCTGTTCATGTCTGGAGCAAGAAGCTTTGCTCTTTTGCAGTTTACAGGTCTTATGTTTGGTCAGCTTCTAAGAATTACATTAGGGAATGGTAAGTCATACTGTAGTTTCAGGCTGAAACCTGTGGATTTCTTGCTTAGTACTGCAGGCCAACAGATTTTGTTCTGGAAATTAAGAAATTAAGAAAAAACATGGTCTCTAAACAAAAGGAGTGCACCCATCATGTTTTCCTGTTTTGTCTATCAGTCAAACAGATGTCTCCCTGATAATCTGTCCAAGCAGCTACCGTTTGTGGTTGGGAAAGAGCAGCAGAGTGGTGTGGGCAGGATTACAAGGGGGATGGGAAAGGCAGGAGAAGACCTGTTTGGGTCTCTGCCTGTCACGCAGCAGTGTGCTCGCATACCTGCTGCACAGATTTGGGTAAACGTCTCAGTTTATGACTTGCTATACTGTGAGGTCAAAAACTTTGAAAATAGTGACTTTATTTCTTTTGTAGTATAAAAGCAATTCAATTGCATAGTGTAAAGTGTGGACTAATCAAATTATGGCTGTGCTGCTTAAAGCTTGCCTTCCTGTGCTGTGCTAATGCAGCAGGCTGGGGAGAGGAGCCTCTTGTGTTCCTGCGAGCGACGCAGCAGTGCTGCCAGCGTCTCTGCTCTTCGCTGCTCCCGTTCCTTTCTGGGTTTGTATAAATCCTTGTGTGTCAGTTCACCCTTAGGGAATTTCATGTTTGACTTTGTTTTTACCTGAATGTTAATAATTGCACTTAAAAACAAAAGCTGTAACAAAATGTAGAAAACAAACTGCACTAGTTTTTGTTTTTATTTTTATATTTATTTATTTATTTTGAAAGCTCTTATTTCAATGAATGACCGCATTGGAGGAAGCAAATCACTGAGATAATTGAAACTCTAATCAAGCTCTCTCCCTTTTAAAAAAAACAAAAACCAACAAACCAAACAACCCCAGCAAGCCTGTATATTTTTTTTTTTTTAATTCTTTTAATTCAAAGGGAAGCACTAGAATTAAGAATAAACAAAAAAACTGATTCACCCCAGGCTTTGGGGCATGTAAGACTGCTATGTTGTCTGGGTTCAGACAGCCTTGCAGACTGCAGAGTTTGTTTTTTTTGTGAACCACCTTGGGGTATGTGACTGGTATATGTCCTGAGAGGGGTTAGATCTTAACACAGAGAGGGCTGCTTCTGCCCCCCTGCCTTTTACCGGCTGCATGAGGGACAGTCTCTAGCATGCAAGCGGAGTTAGCGGTAGACGCAGCCTTCTTGTGGGAGGGAATAATCTGTGCTATGCATGGCTAACAGAAGCTCACAGCTGGTGTGCACCTTACTCATATGTGCAAGACTACAGGCAGAGTGACCCACCTTAATTTATCCAAGTTGGAAAAATGACAGTTTATTAGCTGCGCAAATTAGGCCTTGAGTGTTTTGCTTTTGGAGCATGCTTTCAGAACCAATTTTTATTACTAGCCAAGGAGATGTTTTCTTGTTCCTGTTGTGTAAGGCAGTAAAATATCACACTACATGAACTAAATTTCCCTGTTCTTCTGCAATAATGGTGGATGGGGTGGCAGCCTTTGGTTCTCTGTGCCTTCTCATGAGCAAAGTGTGCCGATGTTTTAATTACTTGATACAGATTCTGCTCATAAACAAAACTGTCCATAGGTTATTTGTGACCATTCTGCCCCTGTCTTTGCACTTGTAACTGCTTTTCAGTTTTATGCCATGCAAGACAGCTCAACTCTGGAGGTAGTGTGTTGCCTACTTGCTTTGTTATGTAGACTGTTATGCTCTGAGCAGCAAATCAAATTGTTTCCTATTTATCCTTAACTGTTTTTAAAAGCAGCACAGGCTCATGGGCAGTGCGAGTCCCTACTCAGTACTGTGAAGATAACATTGCCATCCATTGGGCTGCTGTTTAAGTGAGAGAGTGGATTAATAAAATAGTATGGGTAACTTCTGTTCATAACGATGACAGCAGAGACTGGTGCTTGTTTTTTCCATGAACCCGTGGGCAGAGGATGCTTTGTTCTAGTAAATAACTTGAATCCCAGGTTGGGGTGCTGTGCTGATGGGGCTGTCAGCCATGGTGGTCTGGGATTTTGCCTGTGGACAGGCTTGATAAATGGTAGGGCTTTTTCTCCTATGCAGATGCATTTTATTGTAGACCACAAAACAGAATAGCATATCCAGAGTGAGATTTTTCGGGTTTTCGGAACTGTAGTTCTGGCAAGCTGTGTGTAAGTGAAAAAGTTAAAATGAACAAGTGTCTCATATAAACAGCTGGAATATGTGTCAGCCTTCCACCCCCTGGGAGTCTGTTGGATTGTTCTCTTTGATTTTACATCTCTGCAGAAATTTATGGTCTTAGCTCCTTTTATTTATGACATTGCAATCCTCGTTCAAGCGATTGATTGAAATACAACGGTGCCAAGCTGCAAGCCTGTATTTTAGAGAGGTTGAAGTTTAGAAAGCAAACCAGCCACGCAAACAGTCGTGTATTGAAAGCTGCACTGGACACTTGTACAGAGGTTGCCCATGTTTCTATATTCCTAAACTACTTCACAGTAAAAAAATTATCCTGACAAGGATTTATACCTCTTCTCTCTCCCTCCTTTTAAGCTGCCTGGCCTTGCTAAAAACATACTGACTATTAAATATGTAATCTTACTAGCCCTACAAGAGCTAACTTTTCTTGCGATGATGCTAAGCCCCTATTTTTCTGGCTCAGATCCAGCAGTGCTGATGATCTATGTTGTTAGTGTACTGTGGGCAGCATCATATATTCTCTTGCAGCTACTTGAGAATGTAACAGTAGTTATTTTCTGGATCTGCAAGTAAGAAATTGGGAGGCTCGTCACTTCTGTCTACCAATGCAGTGATTTTGGTTAAATGCTTAAGCAAAGAGTAACTATTTTTCCTTTTGAATAAGTCAGTGAATTAATTTTCATCATCTTGCTCTAATTCAAAAAAATATCTTGTACTATCTGGAATGTATTCAGAAAAAAGAATAATTAGAGGCGTAGCTCAGACTTGCTGATGCTGAGTGTGCTGCTGCAGCATAATGATGCGTGTGGTGTCCTGGCATTGTGATTTTTGGCTTACTGGTGGATTAAGATGTTGCATGCTAGCCAGACATACCAGAGGCAACTGGAAAAAAAAAAAAAAATCAAACTCCTGGCATTTGATGATGACAAGATATAACAGAATGAGGCAAGGTATTTTACTGTATAACTCTCTGTATAGCAGGGACATAGTTGCTTTTTTTTTTTTCTTTTCTCCTTAATAGATGTGCAGAAGTAACAGGTTTTGCTGTGTGCCTGTAGTGCACAGGTAGCAGTCCCACAGCACCTGGTTCTTTTGTGATCCTGCAGCTGTGGGATTGGAGGTGTGGAACCCAGCTTAGCTTTGGGGTCTTAAAATTTCACTTGAGCAAGTGCTCTTCTAGCTGAGAAAGCGTCTCAGTATCAGAGAAGGACCACCAAGTCAGGGTGAAGTGGCTGCTGATCCTCTGCTGAAGGCTGTTGCTGTTACAGCTGAGTTAAAAAATGAATAGGTGCTGATACTTGCAGGGAGCCTGAGATTTTGGCGTAAATCGAGATGGCAAGGTTGAATTTAAGATGTCAGACTGCGAGCTGAAGCGGCTGAGACACAATCAGGAATTGCCCTCGGCCACTTGTGCCTTGAGGTGGCAGTTTCTAGCAAGGCAGGGAAGGGTTTTAAATGCCACGTGCAGTTTTCGTTTGTGGCAGGTTTTAGCAACAATGCTGCTTCTCCCTAGCAACAAAAATGAGCATAACAAAAGTATTGAAACTCTTCTTTCCGTAAAGCAGCCGTGTGAGGCTGGAAGCGGAAAAGAGCAGTGTTGTGGCATGAGCAGTGGCTCCTCCAGCAATCAAAACTTCCCTGTTAGGTTCATTTCTGTACTGAAACTCCACTGGCTGAAGCAAGCTGGAAAATGAAGCTTTCAGTAGCACTGGGCAACGTTGCAAAATTGGGGTGCAGGGAGTTGCAGCATGGGGTGTTGAACCAAGCAGGATCCTGTCCCAGGCCATGGGGGCAAGGAGGGTAAGTGCGCGGTGAGGTGCAGTTAGGGGCTGGGGCAGAGGCAGAAAGCGGGGGAGGCTGAGCATCACCCTGGTGTAAGAGGGGTTGGACTGGGAGGAAACCAAATTGGGAGATGCAAGGGGAGGTCGGGAGGATCAGGGGGGTAAGAAGTGGTTTCTCTGCTCCGTCTTGGCTACCTGCTGGCCAGGGGTTTATGTTACTATGGAGTATGTAACGCCTTGATTTTTAGATGTGGGGTTCGTAGACATTTACTTGGTATATTCAGGCACAGGAAAGGTCCCTGTGCCCTGCTACTTCACATGGCTATGTTAAGGCAGGTTTAAAAGAGAGAATGTTATTTAAAAATAGCATACACTTTTAGCTAAGAGAAAATAGCTGCAATTGTTTTGTGTATAACACAGACTATAGTATAATTAAGCTGTTTCTTTAGTGAAAATACAGCTTTTCGTGTTAGAAACAGGTTAAGTGGTTATGTTTAGTTTGCTCTTTACAAGAAGCATCAGGGGGGTATTGAGTGTAATTATTAGAGATTAAGATTTTGTTTGGATGTTAGCTAACACATTAATGTCTTGTAAATGCTGTTTGTCTCTTAGAGTGGAAAAAGAGCATGTATTGTCTGGTACTGAGATACTTGGGCACTATTGTACCAAATTACTCCTATTGTAAGAGAATGTGGCACTCCTTAAATGTCTCTAGAGCATTCTCTGAGTATTTTGAGCTGAACTAACAAGCATAAAGGCACGCAAAGGCTCGGGCACAGTCAGTGCACAGCACTAAAGGCTGTTCAGCAGGCGGCTGCCTCCGGTTCCTGCCGCATCCTCTGGCTGAGCCTGCGAAGGGTTCCTCTGTAACTTCAGAAACCTTCTGTTCTTGCTGAGATGCTCTGGTCCTTCCCTTGCCTGAATCTGGGGACAGGGACCAGTGAAGATCTCTTCGTTCTGCTGTTTCCCTGTCTGCAGAGCTCATAAATCCACCCTCTGCCTTCACGACCTGGATCTGTTGGAGGAAACAAGTTTCAGCGGCGCTGGTCAAGCAGCCTTGGAGCCGTTCCTTTTGCGAACGGGGGAGTTGGCCTACGCCGCTGCTGTGATGCTGTCTGGTCCAGTGTCACTCCAGCAAGTAGGTGATGAATATGTCAGTAGGCAGGCTGAGGGCAGGGGCTGATATCTTGTCACTGCTTTATGTCTCAAGAGTTAGGGTTGCCTTCAGCTTTCAAGCTTCAGAGCGCACGTTTCATCCCAAGCTGTGTAGCCTTTCAGTATTTCCAGTTTGGCTCAGAATGTATTTCTTGCCCATGTGAGTGTCCATGTAAATCTAGGGAATTTGTGTAAATTAACATCTTGTATTAGATTGACAAAAACTCCCAGCAACTACAGTACAGGCTGTGTCTGTAGGTACAGCTTGGTCCAACGTGCCTGGGCCTTTGTGGATTTTTATATGTGTGCTGTGACAGAAGTGATTGCTTCCAGGACAGAGGATGCAATGCTCCGTGTTCCCCTCGTGAAAGCTCCTGACTTCCACAAGCTGCCTCGTGCTGGAAGTGTGCAAATGGGCCGCTCACTTCACCTTTTGGTCTGCAGGCATTGGGAGTCTGCAAGCTGCTGCAGAGTCTAGGAAGGGAGAGGGGGAAGGAGAGTTTGCTGTTGGTCTTATGTCTGCCACCTACATTTCTGATTTTCCATTTAAAAAAAAAAAGCTCCACAAATCAGAAACTGCTGGAAGCTACTGCATTAGGTTTTTTAGTTGTGTGTATTATTTCATTCCATGCTTATGTTAGAATGTGTACAGTGAGTCATGAAATCCCAGCTACTAGCAAGCATAAAACTTGCTCAAAATTACATTGAGCATTTTACACTTATTTCCCCTCCCCAACTGCCTTTACTACTAATTTCCAGCTGTGTCTATGATGCAGTCATTAATTAACTCGTTATAGGTTAAATGAGTAATCTACAAGGCCTTGTTTTAGATCATAGCACTGTTTAACTATGACACTAATTACAGTATGTTTGTTTTAATTTTTTTAATGTAATCTGGAAAATATTTTTTCCCTGTCTTAGATTGTGGGTTTAAAGAGGAAATTCTGTGACGAGATTTAAAAGAACCAGAAAACTTTTTTTTATGTAGGCATTAATGGAGTATTAACTGAACTCTCTGCAACACTTAAAAGAAACAAAAAAAAAACCCAAACCCCGTATTATCCTGCGGAGCACACTGCCATTTTTTATAGGACAGTTTGCTCAAATGGTACAGCTCCTCAGTAGTCCCTTGAAAAGGCTCCAGGTGCTGAGTCATGTGCACGCTTGCGCTGAGCTGCTGCCAGGAGCCAAGAAGGATTGTTGAGAGAGGAATATTAAAATAGTCTGTTTATGACAGCCATTAATATGGCTGGTGCGGAGGGTACAGCAGCCTTTCCTGAAAGGTGGCTTTGCAGCAGTGTCTAACAGGGGGCAGTCTAACACCCCTCAGCTGGGGTGTATTTTTGTCTTATTTGGATGTAACTGGCCTCTGTTAGTCTGTGAAGAGGGGCAAGAAATGCTGAGCTCATACATTTTAAGTCAGGAAGGGAGGATTTTATGATTCCTTCTCAGATTTTATGAATCCTTCTCAAGTGTTTAAGAATGCCTGATTTTATAGATGGTTTAAAAAAAAAAAAATCCTTTAAGTAGCATCACCTCTGAAGGGTTAATATTTACCTTCCCTCCCACTGCAGGTAGCATGAAGTTCAGCCCAGCTGTAAAGTCAGAAAGATACAGGTGGAAAATACCTTTGGAAGAGGACATTGTTTTCCCTCATTTCATGCTTCATTAGCTGCTCTGCCGAAGGACCCTCCCAGATTGTTATGGGGTCAGGAGCCTCCCGCCCTGTTGGGAGAGAAGGGACATTTCCTTGTCCCTGGATCTCATCTTTGGACCACCTGCATTTGGGGTGGAGCACACCCTCCTCCCCTTGGCTCTCCTGGCACTGGCCTTTACTAGTGAAGGAAAATATGGCAGCAATTATGGCACACACAATTAACGAGCTTCTAATCTCCAGCCTTGCGTGTAATTGCTGCTGTCAAATACAATTAGTGTCTGCCCAAGTTCCCTTCCCAGGGGGATGGCCAGGCTGTGGCACAGAGGGAGAGGAGGGGGGATGAGCGTCTGAAACTTTAGGAGAGTTTATGTTTTCTTGTTGCTTCCCTAATAATCCCCACTCCTCAAATTGTGTCCAGAAATGTTAATCCAGAGCATTAAGGGGACATGGTGGCCAGCAGAGCAGGCTTTGAGGTCTGCTGTTGGGTTAACTCTGTGAAGCATCTTCTGTAAAACTTGTCACTTGAGACTATACCAGCTTAATTACAATTCAATCAGCACACTCCAGGGATTTACTGGTACCTTTACGTAAGCCTGACAGGGTTACAGGATGTCTCTTGTCCTGTCATGGCAGCTGAGGCTGGAGCTGCTGATCGCTTCCCAGGTGTAGTTTGTGGAGCTGGGATGTAGGCCAGGGTTTCTCTTCCCCCTACCAAGCAGACCTCTGTGAACATCCAGTGCTTGCAACTCCTCCAGGCTCAAAGGGCTCAGGATCCTTGGTTGCACCCCAAAGCCCTGCAGGCATTCTGCAAGGCCAAGGCCGACCTGCGATAACTCTCTCAGTGCACTGCGTTGCTCGGGTGTGAGATCCAATGCATAGCTCTCCTTTGAGTTTTCTCACTTCTCTGTTTCCAAGATGCGTAATGATGAAGAACTTAAGTCGTGACTGTTTTAATGCATTAGCCAGTGTAACTTTGAAGATAAGTATTTTGATGAGGTGAACCTTTTCGCTAATGGCTTTCTCTTTTTCTTAAATATATATTTATGTGAAGCTACTTAAAGGTTTTGGGTGTGGAGAAAAGCCAGCATAAGATGTGAGGGAATTGAGGGATGTGATAGATGTGCTGTGCAACACAGCCATGTGCCTTGCCAAACAGCTATTGCTACTGCTGGTGCTGAGCGTCTAGACATGCAGAACTAGGCAGGCAGAGTTCCCATTTTGCTCTGGATAAAACTGGGGTGTTCCACGTTTAACCCATGCCTACGATCTAGCTCTTCTCTTAACTCCAAGTTATGTTGGTGGGTTTTTTTTAAAGCTTTATCTGAAACTTGTGCTACTCCTGCTGTTCTGTGGTATCTTTGTAGGACTTCTCTGTGCCTTTCTTCCTGTCACATTCATACTCCCTTGCCCATTCAGTCTGGTTCAGTCTGGTTCATCACCAGTGGTAAGTTCACTTGCATCTCTCTAACAAGTTGTGGCGCATGAGTTTGAAGTGAGTCATTGGAAGGGCCCTTGGAAGTACCATCTTCTTAAGTCTGTTGTAGCCTGTTTGGAACAAAGCTTGGGCTTAGAGACGAAAAGTAATAAGTCCCTGTCCTATCTTCAGGGATATAGCAAGAGGTTGGCCCACCAAACGAAGCCCTGACAGGAAACTGCTGCTCTTTCTCTTAGATGATAATTTTCATCCTGCTCTCCAAAAGTGCAAGAGGAGAAATGGATCACGCTGTGATCATGGGAGACTTTTAAGACCAAAATAGGAGGTGAACTCAAAACCCTCACAAAGAAAACGTTTGTCTCTGGTTTTCATTTCCATAATGCTTAGTATGAGAAAACTATCTTCTTTCTCCTTTATTTTTCAATCACGATTAGACTTTAATGTTGTTAAAGCTTGTAAGTGAGTTTGAGCTACTGTCTTGTTGAAGAGAAGATGGAGCTGAAATTGTCAGTGAGGCATTGGACAGGGTTTTTAATGTGTCTGTCATTATATGTTAACCTCTGAACTGGGACACAACGTCTGGTTTATGGCTGACAACAATTTAAAGGTATACATCTTGACATCATGGATAAAGGAAGAAGGGGGAGTGGAGAAAAAAATGAATTAATGATGTTAGCAAATATTAGTCCCTGTATTTCCATTTTGTTCAGAAAGTGGTTGTCAGGCTTTGGGGCTGCCCAGAGCAGCATTGTCAGTGACAGCCAGTCAAGATGCAATTGTACCTTGAATTGCGACGGTCTTTTATTGACAAATACAGTGCACCGAGGCAGGGATGAGGATGCTCTGCTGCCTGTTCCAGGAGCCGTGCAGCTTTTCTCCTGGCATTCCTGGTGACATTTGAGAAGGATAGTTCTGGGCTTAGTGGAGTTCCTTACGCCAGTCCGTGAGCACATTGGGAGTCAGGGGAGTTGAAAATGTCTCTTAATAAGTACGTACGCTGCATACTGAAGCACATATTTACCCATGATTTATGCTAGCTTTGGTCAACCAGATCCACCTACCAAAGTTAACTGTCAAGAGTAGTAGTGACTTTGATACCCGCCTTACTTTTACACAAGCACAAAGAATCAACGGGCAGGAGAAAATATAAGAAATTCCAGTGCCTCTTACGGTATTTCTTACACTTCTTTATTGTCTCTTCCCAGACCTCTTTCACGCCACTACCTGTGCTTTGGCACTTGAGTGCCATCCTCCAAGGTTTCTTCCTGTGCTGTCACAAATTCCCTTTTATTCCCACTGTCTTTAACTGGCAGTTTGAGAGCAACCGCCTCGTGTTCATGGAGCCCACAGTAGTTTTGCCTTTTCTACAGCATCTCTGTTACGTCGTCCTGACTGCAGATAATGCTGCTGTCATCTCTTTCAGATTCAGGTTGCAAATGATGGCAGCCTGGGATCATGTTATTTCTTAACTGTCATTAGTTACGTGTGTATCTGCAGCGCTTCTGGATAGCGCTGCCAGCAGTGAAAGAAACTGAGCTGGCTTAATTGAGAGCCACATAGTTAATTATTAGTGCCTTTTTAAAGGAGGAGAGCGAGAATGTGCAGTGTCAGTTTTTAATTTCATTGTGGTTTGCAAGCTAATGTGACTTTAAACTCACTGGTCACTATCTGTGTATATGTAGCATTTCCTTTCTCTTGCCAGCCCTAAAAGCCCTTCTCTGCTGTAGAAATGTCAAGAGATTCAAGGACAGTGCATTTGCACATCACTGATCCATTCAGCCAATGTGAGTGATAAATAAAAACACTGATTCCTGTTAGTGTAATAGCTGTGACGTGGTTTGGAAGGAGCAACTGCTTTGTCTCACCTCTTTCATTACCCAGTTTGGTACGTCGTGCTCAGATGTTGCGTGTGAGGCCCTGGCAGGGTGGCATAGATATTGGAAGCTGGCAGATGAGCTCATGGTATAGGCAGGTTGTCAAGGGTGGCTGGAAAAAAAGCAGTTTGTATCTGATCAAGGCAGAGTTAACAACACTGTTGGGAAGAAGCGTTCCTTGTAGCCTGGATAGATTCCCCTTGGGAAGTCCAGTGGTGATGAATGGCGGAGCCACAATGCTGTCTTTCATGGCTCTGCAGAGTAGAGGCGCACATCAAATCCTGAGAGGGTAGCCAAGAATTTTTCCCTGTACATTTTTCATAAACTTCTACATATTGAAGACTGTGATGGAATAAGCTTCATTCAACATTCATAAATGGAATATTGAGTTACCTATTTCTGTGTGAAAGAGCTGAGATAAAAGCTATTTGGACAAAGTAACCTGTGTATGGATTAAGAGCTGGAGAAGTTTTTGCCTGAGCGTTTTTGGGAAAGCCTTTATCGCTGAGTTTCCCGATGACCTTATGCGTACTCAGTCAATGTGATTAATCTCTGGTAGGAAAGCATTGGTTGTGCAAAGAAAGTAAACTTAATCCAAGAGACCTTTTTTACAGGTCTTTTTTCTGCCTGTAGAAAGATGAAATGTATTTTCTCAAGTGTTGTTTCTGACTTTGGAAAAAAAGCAATAACTGAAACCTGTGGTGAAAAGAGGTGAAAGAATATAGATTAAAATTTTCTGTAGTTTCTGATACTGGTTGAATGACCACTGTCCCACAATATCAAAGAAGATACACTAGTTATGAGTACAGCTTCATTTTATGGAAATAACTCTAGCAGATGATCTGAAATTAATTTTCTTTATAAGTGGTGTGGAAATAATTGATGGACAGTAAGGTTCTCTGCTAAATAATTTTTTAAGAGGGGCATTGCACTGTAAAGACTCTGAAGCCCTTTCCCTTCAGGAAAGGAGAACTTCGTGTCATCTTTTACTCTAAATTAGAGAAAGCCTGCTTGCCATAGAATGCTTTTCAAAGCTGATTACCTTTCCTTTTTTTCTTTTAAAGAAGTATGTCTGTGATATCTACAAACCCAACTATTACAGCTTTGGGCTGGTACAGGAGAGCTGAAAGGCAGATCTGGTTGGGTCAAACGGGGTAGAGTGTAAATGTGTTGTGGGGAAACAGTAAATTGATTTAAAACAGAAGCAACCTAGGGAGCAGGAAGAAAGACAAATGTAGGCATGTTTTATTTATTAAAAAATCAACATATTTCTGTGTAGAATTCTGATGAGGCAGCAATGCTTTTTGGTGTAATCAGCAGTGTATTGCAGCTACTGAGAGACTGCTAGAGGTTGGGATGGTTTTCCCTTTGCTTCTGATTTTATTCACCTGGGGTGTGATCATCTCTTGTCATGGAAAGCCACAGAACTGTCCACTGACAACAGCATGTTGCAATTAATGGGCAGGTTTTATAAGGAATTACTGCTGCGAACTGCAAACCAGTTTGGACTGTTTACCTGAAGACTGAGGTACCAGATGCCCGAGGAGAGTTAGGGTTTCTGGTGCCCTGCACCCTCTAATAGGGTCAGACTTTCAGACAGCAGGCACTTAGCCCTTTCTGAAAGTCTGGCATCAATGTAAAGTCAGCCAATTGAAGATCCCAAGCTGCAGAATGTGGTGGGTTTTTTGTTGGTTTTTTTTTTTTTTTTTTTAAAAGGTAGGCCCAAGGCTCTGTATCGATCAATCATTATTCTAATTGTTCATTTCTATTATGATGGGAATCATTCAGAATCCTAGAGTTCCTGGGAGTAAATCATTTGGAAATGCTGCCCATTATAAAATTTAATTTTAAATCTATATTAAATAGATTTATAAAGGCAAGCTTTGCAATCTAGTAACATAACATTATGCTACCTCACAGAGGCTCGGCTTTCGGGTCCTAAGGGGCTGCGTCTGGGAGTGCTGTAGAGGCAACGCTCTGGCTTGCGAGCGGCATGGAGAGGCTGCCAAGCCTACCTTGCGGGTGACCCTTCTGGGCAGTGTTAGAGGAGCATTGATCTGGTTTGCTGAGAGATCCATCCAGCTGTTCTGGATGGAGCAGGGTCATGGGACACCATCTGCCATGAAGATGAGGCTTCCAGAGGGCTGATCCCATCTCTGGGGCAGGGGAAGGGGTGAGAGATGGCAGAGGGGTGGCACAGGCTGGAAGGCGATGGCAGCCAGAATGCTGGACCAATCTTTCTTTTTCTTTCAGATGACAGAGAAGAGGGGAAAGGAAAGCAAGACTGCATTTGGAGGCCCAGTTGTCAGCTCATTGTATCAAGAAGAAACAATCAGGTGATTATCTGTGCTGCACTTCAGTTAAAAACAGCATTTTTCTAATGTCATTTTGTTAAGCTTTTTTTTTTTAATATTGCAGAAGTGTGGTGGCAACTACAACAGGATAATAAATGACAGGAAAGAACTTTTCAGGTCCATAATCATTTAAATCAATAACTGCCTGTATCATTGCCAGGTAGTAACCTTTCCCTAGCGCAAGATGTGGGGGAAGGGCAAGGCTTCCCATTTTTCAGTTATATGGCTAAAAAAGGTAATATTGGATATTTTTAATAGAAAGCTATTCAGACACTACCTTTTTCAAATAGTTATTCCTTTACCAATACATTCATTAAAGATTGTTCAGTGAAGGTTTAATGTTGGACAATGTTTGCCTTCAGGGAGAGTTTGTACCTTATATCAAATTAATTTTTTCTAGCTTCTGCAGCTAGCATAGCAGAAATGCATTTACTGAACTAGAATGGCTGCTATTTAAAACCTGTCAAGGTGCAAGTAGTAAGTGACATTAGCTACTGAATAAGGACAGCTGGGTTTTTTGTTTGGTTGTTTTTTTACTGTTCCAGACTACTAATCATGGGTATAATATTAACTCCAATACCTAAACGATTGCCTGGAAAATCTTTCGGAATACAGCATCATAATTTTAGTTAAAATGAACAGTGAGGAAAGACTGAATTTCTGAGCGGTGTTTGCTGTCATGTTGCAGTCACCCATCTATGTGCATGTGATCCCATTTGTTTTGTTGAATGTCTTGCATCATTTTAGTCCCAGGAAATTAAAAGACAAACACTAATTTCTCTACACACAGCCTCCCAAGCTTTCTGAGAACTTTCCCAAAGTGTTAAAACTCAAACACAGCATTTCTTTGACTTGTTGTCACAAACTAATGAAAAATAAATCTTGAGCAGGCGGCTCCAAACCCTTTGCAAGGAGCTCAGGTAGAAATTAATATGGCTGTTCTGTGTAAGCAAATAGGGTGGTGATTTTGTACTCAGCAGTAGTGTGGGCATTTCCTGCAATCTGCAGTCTGCTTTATGGTGAGATGGAACAGTTGGCCAAGGGTAGCCTTCTCCACCTCGCATGGAGAGCCAACACCTCTTTAACTTGGACTTTGGACCTTGACCAGAGGTGGTCAGGTATGACCTTGATTTAACACACTGTTTGAGGACTAGCACTGCTGCTAGCCACAAGCTCATTTTTCTTCCCTGCTCTGCTGATGTAGGTCTCAGAAAACATCCTTGATCTCATAGTTTGACCTTGTGGTTTAAATTGTGTTCAGGGTTTTCTCTGAGGACTGGAACATATCAGTGCTGGGTGCTAAGTATAAGCTATGCTTAGTCCTGCAGTTCTTTCAGTCTTGGCTATCCCGAATACTGCCTGTACCACTTCTTGGATATGAAATGCTGCACAATATACAGGAAATGGTTTGCTCTGGTCCTTCTTGTCCTATTTTTGTTTTTATTTCTGTGAGAACATGACTTGTGCAGGACTTGAAGATAAGGATAGCTTTGAATACCTTTTCTCCAAACATACCATGAGGAATGTTATGTGCTGTATGCTTTGTATAGCATAGCTGTAGTCCTTACAAAATGATGCTGTAGGCAGGTGTGGGGTCTCTGACACAGCTGGAATAGGATGATCCTGCTGAAAGTGAGTTAAATGAAGCCTCCTATGAAGTCCCCTGTCTCTGTTGGCAGAATGGAAACTCGTGTTGTCCATAGGCACAGCTTGACTTGCAGGCATCAGCACCTTCAGTTGCAAGACAGGAAATGAGCAAGTTTCATCATAATCTTACCCACACGCAGGTTGTACAGCTTCAGCTTTCTCAGTGCAGTTGCTCATGTATTACGGCTTTTGTCTCCTGCTCATTCTCTGGCTGGAACAGGGAATAAATGTGTGCAAGTACAGGCACATCTCTAGTGCTGGTAACTAAATAGTAAAAGTATAGCCCTAAACAGCAAAATTGCACTGGTACCAAATCTACAGGCAGTTGAGCCAAAGGATGACTCTAGGCATTCAATTTGGCATCCAAGTCATCTAGAGCGTGGATTGAATTGGTTTGATAGTAATACCTGACTTTCCTGAGGATGAGTAGTTACTAACAAGAACATAAGGTTAGCATTCAGTAATACTTCAGTGCATTTTTAAATAGAGTGTAGTCTTAAAAAAAAAAAAAAAAAAAAA